>CM053784.1:435859189-436104189 GCA_028749045.1 Cupressus sempervirens
TTCCACAAAAATGGTTAGACACATACATCTAATCAATACATTTTCTTACCAACTAGTATAACTTCATATTGAATCCTCATAATTACATAAGTGGAAACTTTGGTATTGACATGCTTTGAATTATAGTATCTAATGGGACTCAAAATTGTATTCCCATTTTGAGTACCATTCCAAAAAATTGAGTCATTTTGAGCCCTATATGCGCATTTTCTTGCATATGTACCCAGATGTCCTTTTGAGGCCTAAGAGGTGTGTTATGTTTCTATAACCTTGCATTCAACATATTCATGTGTCCTATAATGATAAATTGTCATTCTGAGTCATTATGTGAAGTTTCGTTTTGAGTATTGCTTAAATTTGTATTTTTACTGAAGTGTCAAACAGCGACACGAAGCCTAGTTTGCATTTGAATATCTTGCACCTGGTAATGTTGCATGACTCACTATTTTGGTATTATTTATTATGCATATCTGAGAACCTATGTTTCATTTTTCAAGTCATTTTGATTTGTTTTGACTAGGTTTTGAATCCCTCGAATTTGGTCACGTATATGTCATGTTGATGCAAATTGCCCTAAATTCTAGGAGGCCATGTTTGACTGATTATAATTTTGACCATGTTAACCAAAATGAGAAAAAAAAAATCATTGCATTCTAGAGGTCAGACACTTCTTATCTTTCAAATTTGAGCCTATGACAAATCTGTTTGACTAGTTTGTGAATGTGATACCAAATGCAACTTACAAAGTTTTACTGGTGTCAAGAAATGCAGATTGACTAGTACCCCTATTTAGGATGTCATAACTTTGAATCTGTGATAGATGAGATCAATTTTTTTGTACCATTGTGTTATACTCTGAAAATGATTCAAGTGTGCATGTTTTTAAGTCTTGATGAATCTATCTTCACACTTTTCCAGGTCCATTCCATTTGCAAAAACTACAATTTTGCTGATGTTTCCAGTTCTACAAATTTGCATACCCCACTTCACATGCTTTCCAGATGCACCATGTTAATCATCATGAGTCCAAATCACAGATTTATATTATTCTCATAATGGTGAACCAATGCCCCAATTTTCATGACCCCAAGTATCTATTTGCCCTATTTTTGAAGCCAAAACCAAACGTGTTTTATTGTTTTCTAACATGTTTACTTGCAAGCAGTTTCACGAAGGCAACTTTGACAGTAAATATCTTTTGACCCAGGTTTCTTCATGACACGAGATCATACAAGGTAAGAGAATGTGGAGCTGAGAATCAGTATGTTGGCTCTTAGGGCCCAGTTATTAGTTTCAATTAGTTTTTAAGGTTGGTCATGGGCCCCCTTGGCACAAAATTGGCAATTTGCATAAGTTTGAAAATTAAGTTAAAATTGATGTTTCAGCCATCAAATTTGTTTTCAATCAGTGTTGAGTGATTAGTGGATCAGTTGCAATTTCAGTTCTTTGAAAACAAAATAAAATTTAGCCAAACCTACTTTGGGGTCCGACTGATTTCATTGGGATTGATAAAATTCGAAGAAAATTAAAGATATTCCAAAGAAGGGATTATAATGATTATGATCAATTAACAATTTTCAATATGAATATGTCATCATCTGAAATCAAATAAGGGTGATGAGACCATTGTATAGGAGTGTTGTTTTATATTTATAAACAGCTTTTGGACTAGTCTTTTCAAGGAGAACCTGTGGGCCACATTATATACTTTACTAGCACATAAAGAGATGGCTTAGAAATATCTTATTGACTCATCTATATTCTCAAATGAAGGTGCCTTCAGCATTTGGGTGTTCTTTTCCAGCTACATAAAAACTTGAGGAATTAATGGATCGGTTCAAACATCTTCTACTACGCTATGATTGACTATGAAGTGGAATGTGAGGAGTTGGATCAAACTTGTAATTGATTGAGCTTCTTCAACTACTGCAGATATCCCACTGACGCCATGGATGAAGGGAAAGTGTGTGAGTTTGCTTATATTCCTTAAACATTAGAAGGATCACGTGACAAGGGAACCATTTCCAATTCATGCATGCCACAAGAAATATTGTGTAGGCCTTTCAGGAGTAGGGAAGCGATGAGTTTGAGGCCTGCAACATTTTGCTTAAAGGCTATTTTGAAATGGAATGAGGTGATGATGTTTTCCCTTCAAGTGTGCATTAATGAGGAATATTATATATTTTCCACTGCAGAACATGTTTACAAAATGCTCTACCTGGATACCCGCAAGAAATATTTGAAAAAATGCCAAAGATGGAGCAATGATTTCAAAGCCGTTTGAAAAGACGTCAGAGGGAGTATCTAGAATTTTAGGAAGGCATGGATAAATCACGCATGAAATAGTTGGGATACTTCTGCCAGTTACAAATATTTTGATGAATGTGACAATTTGTATCCCAAAGCAGGAGTTTGACCGGGCTAAATAACGGAATTCTTTTGGACACAAAGTTCATATCATCTCCCACGTAGTTTTTCTTCCCCAATTTGGGCATCACATGTTTCCGCATCAGGAATTGAATGAAGAATAGATTCAGCATCAATGTCAAAGGCCTGGTAAATGGAGGAGATTAGAAGAAGAGGGTACGACATGTTGAGGAGCAGAGCAATATGCAGTAGCATCAGAAGAGTCATTAGAAACTTGAAATCATAGGCAAGATGGATGTATGTTGGCATAAAAATGGTGTGGCTTCTTTTTAACTGTGGATACTTTACATCCTGGTACATTACTTGTAATCACTTACAAAATCATGGCTTGGATAATTTCCATGATGGGGTGTTTGCTATTAAGCAAGAATTTGGTGTGGGTAGGAAGGAGAAGTACTAAACCATCGCTCTAGGAATGTAGTTTGACTGAGAAAATAAGTCGAGTAGACGAATTCTCGTTTGAATCGATTTCTTGCAGACATTCGTTGCAAGAAACTCAATACAAGATGGAGAGGACTCTGTTGCTCACCACCATTTCAGGGAAGTCACTGTGCTGCAGGAGGAATGGAGGCCACAAGTCGTAAATGATGTTGTAATTTTTGAGTTTAGTCTCACATTGCTTGCACATAGGCATTTTAAAGTCTTTAAATGCTTTCCCACATCCATTGTAGCGTCTTGAAACATTGAAGCCAAGCCTCGTGTGGGGGCCCTCACGCCATGGACAGCTGGTGCGAATTCGTGATGTAAGGATGACATAAGCACAAATCTTGAACCAGATCATACTGTAGAGTAAAGGTTAAATGTTGATGTCATCGAAGGACACCAGGTGGTCAATAGAAGGTTGACCCAGATGAACAAAGGGGGAAATATGAATTTTAAGAAAATATAAATTTTATCATTTTTTCTTAAAATCTTGAGCCTAGAGTTAGTAGGATAAAAAATTTAAATGATTTATAATTTTTCTATAGTTTCAACTATAGGATATTTTAAATTTTTCAATTAAATGTTTTGAATATCAATTGGGCCTAGAATTTCAAATGCATGTCAGAGGGGCATTTTTAATCAAGAATATGCAATGCGATATATCGTTGGAACCGGGAGAAGACAAGCTATCCAGATATGGGATTAAAAATTTCACACTTGTTCATCGATACAAGATATATGAAGTTTTGTGTTTTCGGGGCATCCTCAATATTTTTTCAGATTTGATGTTTCACAAGGAATAATATTAGATTGTAATTAGTTTAAGATTAGATAAGATCCTCTAGAATGGCTACCAAGAAGAATTAAATGTTTTTTAGGGCAATTGCAAGTGATAATGTGTTGTCGGCAGAGGCAGTTCGAGATTCACGACAAGAGTAGTAGAAGACAAGCAAGATCAAGATTAGGGGCTTTGCACTTTTGGGTACATATTAGATTTGCATTCAAAAGAAGGATTTCTCATGTATTCTAAGAAGGTATTTCGAACATTCAGGAACACTATTGATGAGATTTGATTGTCGATAGATGAGAGATGAGAAGGTTCTACAGCAGTAGAAGGAAGAGTTTCAATTGTACACTTGGTAGTAGCTGATCCAATCTAGGAGTCTCTTCCTTGTCTATATATCTCTCTTCTTTCATCATTGTAAGGGTTTTGGTTGTGGAGAATTTTTCTCATGACTGTGATACCATATTTTTAGTTTTCTCTGCATATGAATAGTTGTAACAAATTTTTACATCTGTTGACAATTGGCTAATGAAGATATGTAATTGTTATCATTTATGGCAAGACATGATGTACATGCTTACAGGAAATCTCATAAATAAAGATACTTAGCTTTTGGTACTCAAAAAATTGTCAAGTGTGAATTTGGTTTACAGCAATGTATTTTTTTTTATGTAACTTGTTACTAACGTCATATTATGACTAGTGAAGTTAGATGGAGATAGTATACATGTTCATGATGACGGGTATAATCTCGAAAGTCAGTACAAAGGGTACAAAAAAGAGATATTTGTGTTTTACTAGTGAAACAGGACAGCGAAATTAAAATTATTACTTGACCAATTAGGGCCAACACCCTATATGTTTACTCTAAGTTGGAAAAGTATATTATGGTCTTAGCCAACCTAGCAGCAATTTGTGAAAAGGCATGGTATTTGTGCAAAGGAAATCTTGCAAATTCAAGTGTGTCTCAAGTGTGTAATTGTGATATGTGAACTTTTTGTAAAGCGATATATGTGAAGTTTTTGAGAAGCTATTTTGTGATTCGAGATCGAACTAAGGAAGAACCTATATTTTTTGAAGATTGATTACTTGTTTGGGCAATGAGCTCTTCTTGTAATTGGAACTGCATGTTTGGACAGTGGGCTCCTCTTGCATCTGTTGTACTACAACTCCTAACAGGGTTGGAATCTCCTAACATGGATTCAAAGTCTCCTAATAGGGACTCTCTATACTGAATTTTCTCATTAACTTCTAACAAAGTCCATCCTCTAACAAGGAACATATATATCAATATATTATCTACTGGGTATCATCCCCACCAGGGTTTTCCCTAGTTAACAAAATATGGTGTTATGAGTTATCTTTGCGCATGGTTACTATTACTATTTAGCATTACTTTATTACTTTATTATGTATGGTTCAAAGTAATAAATAATGTTTAGTTGACGACTAAAGTTTGTAAATTACTAATTCACCCCCTCCCCCCCCACAGTAATTCCTATTTCTAACAATTGGTATCAAAGCACAGTTACTCAGAAGAGGCTTAACAGCTTGAGTAAGATCACTATGGATATGGAACAGTTGATGAAGAACCTTGAAGAGGCACTTGAACAAATTGATCTCCTTATTAAAGAAAGAGATAAGCTGAAGGATAGCTATGAGGACTCCAAAGCATATATTGGACAATTAAAGGATAAGATTGAACATCTCAAATCCAAACCTGATTCTACTGAATCTAAAACTAGTAATGATGATTATTCAAAGTTGAAGACAAAGTACAAGATTTTAAAGCATGAATTGAAGATTACCAATCTAAAGTTGTCTTTAAAGAATGATCCTAGTGAATTTGAATCTAATTTGAATACTGAGAATACAGATCTTAGAGCAAGTCTAGCGAAGAAGACATCTGAATTTGAAACATTGAATGAAGATCATGAAAAACTTCATAAGTACAACACTATTGTGAAAGGTGAACTAACTCAATGCAAGCAACAACTTGAGAATCTTTATCATAGTAGAGAAAATCTTTATGATTCTATGTCAATACAAAGACCTACCTATGATAGCATTGGTCTTGGTTATCTATTTAACATGTCTACAAAGAAACCTAAGATTAGACCAGATCCGAAAGAAAAGGATAAATTTGATGATAAGATTGAATCTAGTCAATCTTCTGATAAACCTAAAGAAATTGGACAAGACAAGGAAGTTGAGATTTTGGATGAACCAAAGCAAGTGGAATCGCCTAAGGAAACTAGGTATGAATTTAGAGGTAAGTGTTTTTCATGTAATAAAATAGGTTATATGAAAAGAGATTGTACAAATAAGTTATTTAATCATGTTAAGAATTTTTATTGTCATAATTGTAATGTTATGGGTCATAAAAAAATTGATTGTAGGAAACCTAAATGTGATAATGATAGAAGGAATAGTAGATTGTCTAGAAATACTAACCTTGCAAATAGAAGAAGATCTGATGAAAGGACATCGAAAGAAGGAAGACCTTATGCAGGAAGAAGATAGATTGTGAGCTATAAGTGTAACAACTTTGCACACATAGCTCGGAATCATCATGCACCAGTTGATGAACAAAATCCTAGAAGCAAAACTCCAATATGTAAATTATTCAATAACTTTGGACATACAGCAAAGTATTGTAGAATGGATAGAAACTTCGAAAATAGAAGGAACAATGGAAGAAACTTTGAAAGTAGAAGGAATGATGGAAGAAATGTCGAAAATGATAGAAGGAACCATGAAAGGAACTCCAAAACTAAGAAAGACAAAGAGGAACAAAGAAATGTAGTCAATGAACATCGAGAACTCAATAAGGCATTTGTGAAAGGATTAGACATCTCAAAAGAAAAGTTAGAAGATGATGAGACAAGAAGATCAAAGTCAATAATCAAGTTTGATTCAACTAAGTTGAATTAAGCTTATTCACAGCACCAAAATTTGTAACTTCATTCAAAGATCAAATTATGGGTAGCAAAGTTGGGAAAAGGTGTATCAAGATAATTTTAGACTGTATCTAAGCTCGCTTGAAATGTGGATCTTATCTAAACTAGTTATGAAGGAATCAAGAGTTATTGTTATTACAGAGAAAGTTAATTTTGTAGCGGAAGATGAAAACTATGTTCTTACTAAGAATTTCATGGAGAGAAGTTTTGTGGAGCATTTTCATGATGGAAGGAGGCTATGGTAAACCTTAGGTGGCATCTAATGATCGGATAGAAGATCCTGAGTAGATATTTGATTTCAAAATGTAATTGAAAGCTCTTTCAAATTTGTGAAGTACGCAAATAAATGCAAGTTTGAGTTGATGAATAAAATGGAGTACATACTTGATTACTACTTCATTGCAATCACATCCAAAGCATAGAGCACTTGGAAGTGACTTCATAAGGCAATTTCGAGGTAAACTCTATTTTCAAAAAAAGGTGTTTTATCATTTATTCATAGAATTTATTCAGTAAAGTTCATATTTGTTAGAACCATGGATATGTCTTTAATTCATAATGTTGAGAATAAGGAGAGACTGAAATTGAAGGTTGTTTCCATGAAACCTGTAAAAGGAACCCCTAGTTCAGCATTATCCATTACACTGAACAATGTAGTGCATTTGGAAGATGTAGGAAGTTATCTTAACAGCAAGTTTGAATCTATTAGGAGTGAGTATATGAATAAAGATATGGAATTAGTCTTTAATCATGATATGACTATGAAGCCTGGATTTCAACGTTTGAGAGAACTAGACCTATTCAAATATCATTTCTACCGAGAATTGGACACAGATTATACTAAGTAGAATCCATAATGGAAAACTAGGGATGGAAGATAATATAGTTGATTTTTCAGCTAACCTTATTCATGAGGTAACTGGTCTTAGCAAACAAGGAAGTGTACATATAGGCAAGAAAATTTTTAAGAAGGTTGAGAGCTACACTAAAGCAATTTATAATGGAAAGGCCATGGTGATAAGAACCATTAAACAAAATGATATAAGATTCCTAAGTAGAATCATTGCCTACTCTATATGTGCAAGTTCTAAAATTGATGAATTGTTAGCTAGATTCATCTATGCAACCTACAAGATATGTGTTGAGAAGGAACAAGTTAATCTTAATGAAATTCTAAGAATGCAACTTCTTGAGAACCTAGAGAAAATCAAAAGGACTAAGAATGGTGTGTTTAGATTTCAACCACTGATCAATCATTTATTTTTTCATGTACTTAAGAGATTTCCATATTTGTCAGTCACAGAGATTATGAGCAGTGAGAGGTATACAATGGGGAAGATTACTGATGTATGTAAAAGACATCTAGTAGATAAAATCTTGGATAGTGGAAATTTGATAATGAAAACATTACAAAATGAAATGAGAAAAAGATTCAAAATTGCACATGCAATTGTAGAAAGGTTTAAAGAAGACATATCTATTATGGTTGATACAAATTTTACTTATATTCAAGCAGTAGAACCTTGAGAAACATTCCTTGATCCCTTAGGTTATGAGATAAGTGATGATTATTAGAATCTGAAAAGATTAATAACCCAAAAAACTAGTGCAAAAAATAGATATCTAAACTATGAATGCAAATAATACAAAATCAATATAGCAACATAGAGTTAGTCTCCAAGAGAGTAATGAAAATTCTAGAAGCAAAATAGCATTAAGAGGATGCAAAAACAAGAGATTACAAATACAAGCCAAGTAGCATGCTTATATAGACTAGGAAAAGGGAGGAGGTGGCAACACTGACCAATAAAGAGCAACCATCTATCAGACTAAAGATAGCAAAGTATCTTCCCAAGATAGCTAATGGATGCTCACATGTAGGAAGGTGACACCTCGCAACCACTCACCTAATAAGACATGCTTTATTAACCTAAGCAAGATTATTAAAAGTGTAGGAAAAACCTAGTAATATAGGGAAAAATAAATAACCTGCTAGGAAATTAAAAAACTACACTAACAACCCCCCATAAGCAAAGCTTAGGTGGATATAGAAATGGGTCTTGGCAAGTCAGGCCTGATGAGGTACCCATGTACATAAAATTCCCCCAAAAGAGAGAAAAGAGACCCCCCAAAAAAATTAGGACTCCAAGTGAGAGGACGAGGCCCCCCAAAAGATGAAGTATCCTGCAACACCAGTAACATTCACAAATGAAGGAACTTTCTCTCAGTGAAGGGTTTAGTGAAGATATCAACAACATGCTTGGAAGTCGAACAATAGTGAAGGTCAATGATGTGACCATGGATGAGCTTCTAAATTGCTTCTCTACATTTCTTCGTCATAGATCAAACAAATATCCCCATCCTAACTCCATACAATTACTTTGAGTGGAAATCACACATGACAATTCACTTAAGAAAAGTTGGATTAAATAGGATAACTATGGGACTTGAAACTAAACCTGATAAATATGAAGATAATCCTAAGTGGTTTAACAAATGTGATGAGGCATATGGAACATTGTGTTTGTATGTTTCTCCTGATTTGCTATTTCACATTGAGTCTTTGATACACCTAGTGAAATATGGACGAAGCTAGAAACACTATTTGGCACACAAGATTCAATGAGGGGTCATATATTGGAAAATGAACTAATTAGTTTAAGTCTAGGCAATTTCAACAGAATCCAAGATTTTTTCACTAAATTGAAATTTCTAAGGTTGTAGTTGAAACAATGTGGAATTGAAAAGAAAGATGAACACCTGATTCTTAGTATTCTCTCTAAGCTAAGTTCAAAATATTTTGTGTTTGTCTCTACATTCTATGCGACTAAGGGTGCACTTGGTACTTAATTCACCATGCCATCTTTAGATGATTTTGTTGTCAATCTCACTCGAGAACAAGACAAGCTAATCTAGATAGGCACTCTTAAGTCCTCTAAGTCACATGCCTTGGCTGCCAACCAAGGCACAAAAGAACAAAAAGGACAAAGTAGTAACAACAATAGTAAGGATAAGAAACAAAAGAATAGCAAGGAGAAGAAGGATCAGATACCAATTGCTTCAAAAGCAACTATTGATACCCCACCTTCCAAGGGCGATAAGCCTAAGAAAGAAAGGCTCCAATGTGCCTATTGTAAAAGATCTAATCATGATGAACATAAATGTTTGAAGAAACAAATTTATCACTTGACACACATTCTTGAGAAGAATAATATTAGTGTTCCTGAGTCTATCAAACAAAGTTCTAATGAAGGGTCTTACAAGGAAAAAGAAAATAGCAAGGGGAAAGGAAAGGACAAGGCCCTTGTTGTAGTTGCTTCTTCACCATCCACTTGGGTTCTTGATTTGGGTGCTTCACACTACATGGCTTCATCTAAGGAAGAACTTGCATCCTTGGAGTCATGTACTATGCCTTCTATTTTGATGGGTGATGAAACTCCTATTGAGGTGTGTGGGAGAGGGTCTATTGATGTGGGGGATGGAACATTACATGATGTTCTTTGTGTACCCTCATTATCAATTGATCTCCTATTGGTATACCAAATCATTCACATAGGTTCAGGAAAGTGGGTTGAGTTCACTCCTAATTTAGTGGAGATACGTGAGTTGCACAATGGTTCTATAGTTACAATTGGGAGAGTAGATCATCAATCATGACTCTATTTATTTTCTCACTTTCTTCCTGATACTCCTTCAACTATTTTGATCACTCACTATGGCCATCTTAACTTCTACTAATTGCATCAGCTCAACTAGCAGAGCATGGTCACAGGGTTGCCTTTAGTTTAGTTCTCAGGCAGTGTTTTCCAAGGTTGCATTCTTGGTAAGCATCCTAAGGAAAAGTTTGACAAAAGTAAGGCATGGAGAGCTCCACAAATACTACAGTTAGTTCATAGTGATTTGACTGGTCCATTTCAGCATCCTTCTTTCAGCAGGGCCAGATATGTCCTCACATTCATTGATGAATTTTCTTGATATACTTGGGTGTACTTTCTCAAATAGAAGTCAGAGGTATTTGATCATTTTTAGGATTTCAAAACTTTTGTAGAGAAGTAATCCTAGAAAGCCATCAATTTTTGTGCACAAACAATGGTGGTGAGTACATCAACCATCGGTTTGAAAGATTTTGCACTTCAAAAGGGATTGATTTGTAGCATTCAATTCCATACAATCCTCAACAAAATGGTGTTGCAAAATGGAAGAATAGATTCTTGAAGGAAATGGAAAATTGTATGATTTACTCTAGATCTCTTGCACCACACTATTGGGAAAAGGCCATTAACTGTGCTTATTATATCTAGACCCATGTTCCTCACCGAGCCTTGAAGGGAGTTGCTCTTTTTGAAGCTTGGAGCAGTCAGAAACCATCAGTTAAACACTTTCGAGTTTTTGGCTCTCCTGCATGGGCCCACATTCCTACAGAGAAATGAAAGGCCTTGGATCTGCAAAGCAAACCTTGCATATTTGTAGGTTATCCTAATGGTGTGATGGGTTATCAATTGCTCGACCCTACTACAGATGAGTTTTTCATTGAGAGGAGTGTTTAGTTTAAGGAGCAATCTTCAAGCCCACTTTCTATCACTTCTCCAACTCCTACTTTGACATTAGAGTCACTTGGAATACATGACAAATCTTTTGATGAGTTAGATTCACCTGAGCAATCTTCTACCTCCACTTCCAATGCAAAGAGTGATTCAGAGGACTTACCTACTTCCTCTCCTGATCATCATTCAAATGTTGATGATTCCACTCTAGATTCTCCATCTCCCAGTCCACTTTGGGCTAGACAAACCTTGCAGTCTGCAGGTGATTGGGTTGGGAATCCATTAGAGACCAAGCAGACTCATTCACAATTCCAGGGCACATCACATGTCTTCATTGCTACTACATCATATCCACAATCCTTTCATGAGGCTTCTAGTATTCCTGAGTTAGATATAGCTATGCAGGAAGAGTATAGTTCCTTAAAGAGGAACAACACTTAGGATCTTGTCCCTCTTCCTAAGGGAAGAAAACTTGTTCGATGTAAGTGGATCTATTGGACAAAATTTGTAGCAGATGGGTCGGTTGACAAGCATAAGGCTCACTTGGTCACTAAAGGATTCTTCCAGGTTCCTGGGATTGACTACTCTAAGACTTTTGCACTAGTTGCTTGAATGAATTCCATTGACTTGTTTTTTCCAGTGTTGTAGCTAATCGCTGGGAAGTACATCAGATGGATGTGAAGAGTGCTTTTCTTCACAGTGATCTTCATGAGGAGTTCTACATGGAGCAACCACAGGCTTCCTTTAGGATTCTTCACTTGTGTGTCATCTTCGAAAGCCTCTCTATGGCCTCAAACAGGCTCCTCAGGCCTGGTATGCCAAGATGGACTCCTTCCTTCTATTAGTTGGGTTCACTCAGTACCATTCTAATCCTAATGTCTACATTCTACAACAGTGTGATTCACTCTTATTTTTGGTTTTGTATGTTGATGACTTGTTGATCACGGGAAGTTCTTCACCCACCACTAAGGCTGTCAAAGTTGCCCTTCAGGACAGTTTCTTGATGATTGACTTGGGTTTGTTGCATTACTTTCTCAGGATTGAGATCTCTTGGTCTCCTTCTGGGATCACCATCACACAGTCCAAGTATGCTCTAGATTTACTCTCGAGGTTTTATATGGATGATTGTAAGTCTGCTCTGACTCCCTTCCTTTCTGGAGTCAAATTTGAGGCTTAGTGCTCTTCTCCACTTATTGATGGCACCTTATATCACCAACTTGTTGGGAGTCTCATTTGTCTAACTCATACAAGACCCGACATCTCATATGCTATAGGCATGGTCTTTCAATTCATGCAAGAGCCTCATGAGTTGCATTGGAAAGTAGCCAAGAAGATCCTTCACTACATTCAAGGTTCTCACAATTATCATATTCACTATGCAACAAGTATTGAGCTTGATTTGGTGGGCTACACAAATTCAAATTGGGCGGGTGATTCTCAGGATCGCAAGTCTACTTCAAGTTACAGGTTCTCACTTGGTTCAGGTCATGTTTGTTGGTCAAGAAAAAAAATAGTCTACTATTGGTCTATCTTCTACTGAGGTTGAGTATTGGGGGGCTGTAAATGCCGCCACTAAGGCCATTTGGCTTCAACATCTTCTCATTGAGTTTGGTATCCAGATCAAATGACCATCAGTCATATTTTGGGACAACCAGAGTGTCATTCAAATCTCACAGAATCCAGTCTATCATCAATGGACCAAACACATAGAGATCCACATGCACTACATCTAAGAGCTCATCCATGGTCGTGTCATTGACCTTCGCTATTGTCTGACTTACCAATAGGTTGTTGATATCTTCACCAAACCCTTCAATGAGAGCAAGTTCCTTCATTCGTGAGATTTTTTGAGGGTGCGAGATGCTTCATCTTTTGGGGGGGCCTCTTCCTCTCACTCGGAGTCCTGACTTTTTGGGGAGTCTCTTTTCTCTCTCTTTTGGGGGACTTTTATGTACATGGGTACCTCATTAGGCATGACTTGTCAAGACCCATTTCTATATCCACCTAATCTTTACTTGATTATAAAAAATATACAGATTGCATGTAAAAACTAAAATATACCCAAATGGTTTTTGGGGTTGCGAACAAAATCCAAAAGGCATTTTTGTTGCTAATGTATAGAAGATGTAGCTATAGTGTAAATCAGACACTTTAGCAACAAAAAACTACCACAACAACCAATAAACAACCCTAGCAACCAAAAGACATCATGAAAAGATTGAATCAATTACCTAAGTCAATAAATGACATGCTGGAATCTACAATATTGATTGAAAACATCAAATATGAAAGTTGGTTGTCAAATTTGCGATTTAAACCCTAGTTTTGCAACTTGTATGACAATCTCTGATCTTGGTGAAATGAAAGTCAAATCTAACTTTCTCAAGCCTCCTAGACATGTTGGAACAACCAGAAATGTTGCCAGTATAACCAAAAATGTTGCAATCACCTAGATTTCATAAAACACATGTGTAAACCCTAGAGATTAAAAACATTTTTGTCAAACTTTTCTAATTCTCAAGATCATTTGAAGATGTGAGAGAAGCGCATACTAGGTTTTTCAAAAAACTACAATAAGATCTAAAATCTACTCTTGCACATAGAATGGCTTTGATAGCATATTAGAATCTGAAAAGATTAATAACCCAAAAAACTAGTGCAAAGAATAGATATCTAAACTATGAATGCAAATGATACAAAATCAAAATAGCAACATTGAGTTAGTCTCCAATAGAGTAATGCAAATGCTAGAAGCAAAATAGCATTAAGAGGGTGCAAAAAAAAGAGATTACAAATACAAGCCAAGTAGCATGCTTATATAGACTAGGAAGAGGGAGGAGGTGGCAACACCGACCAATGAAGAACAACCATCTATTAGACTAAAGATAGCAAAGCATCTTCCCAAGATAGCTAATGGATGCTCACATGTAGGAAGGTGACACATTATAACCACTCACCTAATAAGATATTCTTTATTAACCTAAGCGAGATTATTAAAAGTGTAGGAAAAACCTAGTAATATAGGAAAAAATAAATAACCTATTAGGAAATAAAAAACTAAACTAACAATCATATAGCAATTGGATACATTGATTTATTGTTGAACTGTAAGGACCAAGTAGATTACAGATTTGGAACCTATGATGAGATTACCCAACAACTCATCAAGCATCTTTAGAGAAAGCATCTTACAAGAAGATAGAAACAATAATGAAGAAAGCTTTATTAGAGGAAGTGAATCATAGGCAATCAGATAGACTATGAAGCAAGGTATAACATATGTGCAACCTTTGTCAGTATTTATTGCAGAGACATCTTCGGAACAAAGCATTCCATATGTTGCAGTGTCAAATGTACAGCCAAGTAAGCCAAAGAGGAAATTAGAAAGATTAGTGGAAGTTGTGACCACCAAGACAAAAAGGGTCAAGCAACAAGCCACTAGACCAAGAAAGAGACAAAAGATATTGTTGACAATTGTTGAATCTAGTGAAGAACAAGAAGCTAAATTGGCTGAGAAGGTTACTACTTTTAAACAATCAATAGGTAAAGCTCAGCAACCCTGGAAGCCGTAGCTAGAGAAGATTAATTTAGTCATTGCTAATGAAGGCAACTTTGTTCAGATGAACAAATTTTATGGCTTGTATAATGATATTGAAAAAGATCAGATTGATATTTCTACTATGAGATATATCATATCTAATAATTTGAAACTTAAGGATATTGAAGGTGTGGTAAATCGGAAGATCTATGATAGACTCATTGTAAAGAAGGCACTAGCTCAAGAAGAGGACTTAGAACTTCGAAAGTCCACGTTAAGAACCATACGCAAGATTGATGATGAAGAAAAGTCAAGAGATTGTTGAATAATTTGGCACCTTACTTAAGAAACAAAGTAAGACCATTTCTTTTTATGGCAGCTGAGAAGGACAAAATAAGAAGTGAAACAACGGTAGCCATAAGTCAGATGATGACAGAATCCAAAGCAGCACCTTCACTAGCACCCAGAACCTTGGAAGTGTTAATAAGTGGTGACATAATGCAGATTGATGAGACCAATGTTACCATTAACATTGTTGATACTTACCCATTTGAGAGTTTGGAACATACTGAATCTCATACCAAAGATATTGAAGAACTATTTAAAACAAATTGAAGAGGAGAAAAGGCTTTTAGAGGAAGAAAAGAGGAAAATAGAAGAAGCCAAGTAGAAATTGCTTGAAGAAGAAATGAAGACAAGAGTTGAGGAAGAAAAGATGAGGAAAGTACAAGAAGATACGAAGAAAAGAATAGAGGAGAAAGGAAAGGGAGAAAAAGAAAGAAAAGAAAAAGAAGAGAGAAGAGTCAAAGAGGCAATTGAAAAGAAGCAAAGAGAAGATGAAACTAAACCATCTAGTTCATCTACTCCACTTTCTCTTGCTAGCCTAACAACTAATGATGATGATCAAACTAACTTGATCTCATCTCTGACAAAATTGATTGAGAAAAATTAAAAAGTAAAGAGCCTACAGAGAACCTTGATGGAGGTTACTAACAAATCGCATAGTACTCTGGCAGTCCAACATACAAAGGTAGATCCTAAACAGAGGCCACGAGCAATGCTAAAATCTTTTGATGAGGAATTTACAAATTTTTTGAATGTTGCAGAATCTAAGGCACAAATTTCATATGACGCTAACTTGTTTGGCACTATTTGTCAGAACATCAAGAATGAATTGATAAGTCTTGATGCTTGTTTCAAGGAACTTCAGAAATGTCAATAGGACGAAAAGGTGTTGTACATCTTACCTTATCTCACAATTTGACAAAGGATCTTGATAGTCAAATTGAAGGTAAGCTAAGTGACCTAGAGGCTCTATCTAGCAAAACACGGCATCCTTCTAGCAAAGTTGATGACTTTGAAGGACAAGTGGCCAGTATTCATTGTGATATTAGGAAATTGGAACTTCGGAAGGAACAATTTATTTTTTTTAAATTGGATTTCAAAGAATCTATTCCTTTGAAAATATGTATTGTAGAGAAATAGTTGGAGGAATGTGTCAAAGCCAAGGACACTTATTCTAACTTTTTTTATGTTTTGATCTTAATGAAGTTGAGATTGCATCATATGCCCTATGTGCAATTCCCACCTCTGTTGAATCAACCAAGGATACATGGACAAAAGGTAAGAACAGTCTTAAGGAAAGTTTTGATGATTGCATGAAGATACTATCAGTTTAAGGCAGATGTTTATAGAGTTTTTGACAGTAGTTTTGACAATTTTTGACATTCTGATCTTTGTCATTGATGTCAAAAAGGGAGAAGATGCATAAGAAAATCGTAAATAAGGTAAAGGGGAGAAGACAAAATTGTAAGGTATGAAATCATATTGTAAGGGGGAGCATATGTAAGATGGACAAGTTGTAATAGATGATTAATGTATTGTTGAGAAGTGGCTAATAAAGATATGTAATTGTTGTCTTTTATGGCAACACATGATGTACATGCTTATAGGAAACCTAAAAAATAAAGATACTTAACTTCTAGTAGTCAGAAAATTGTCCAAGTATGAATTTGGTTTACAATAGTGTATTGTTTTGTATGTAACGTGTTACTAACATCATATTATGACTAGCGAAGTTAGATGGAGATAGTATACATGTTGATGATGATGTGTATAACTTTGGAAGTCAGTACAAATGGTATAGAAAAGAGATATTCATGTTTTACCAGTGAAACAGGATAGAGGAATTAAAATAATTACTCGACCAATTAGGGTCGACATCCTAGATGTTTACTCTAAGTTGGAAAAGTATATTATGATCTTAGCCTACCTAGCATAAATTTGTGAAAAGGCATTGTATTTATGCAAAGGTCATCGTGTGAATTCAAATGTGTATCAAGTGTGTAATTGTGATATGCGAACTTTCTGTAAAGAGATATATGTAAAGTTTTGAGAAGATATTTTGTGATCCAAGATCAAATTGAGGAAGAACCTATATACTTGAAGACTGATTACTTGTTTGGGCAGTGAGCTCTTCTTGTAATTGGAAGTACATGTTTGGGCAATGGACTCATCTTGCGTCTACTATACTACAACTCCTAACAGGGTTGGAATCTCCTAACAGGGATTCAAAGTCTCCTAACAAGGACTCTCTATACTAAATTTTCTCATTAACTCATAACAAAGTCCATCCTCTAACAAGGAACTTATATATCAATATATTATCTAGTGGGTATCATCCCCACTGGGGTTTTCCCTTGGCTAGGGTTTCCCTGGTTAACAAAATGTGGTGTTATGAGTTATCTATGTGCATGATTGCTATTATTGTTTAGCATTACTTTATTACTTTCTTATGTATGGTTCAAACTAATAAATAATGTTCAGCTAGCGACTAAGGTTTGTAAAGTACTAATTCACACCCCCCCCCCCCCCCCCCCTCCCCTCTCAAGGATTCCTATTTCTAACATTATCTGCAATGTTTTGTGGTTTAGGAATAAAGAGTTTAAACCCGTTTGTAGCCCCTTAAAGTAGTATGTCTTATTAGATTTTGCTATTGGAACAAAGAGCCAAGTAAATGCTTACTTACCTTGACAAGGTTGCAAGTTTCATGAAAAGGATATTGCATAAGTATGAGAATTTTCATGAACATTAATGTCTGATTCACAAGGTGATAATATAGATCTGGGATCCTAATACATGATATGTCTCAATGATTTCCAGGGATGTGTGTTTGTAAGTTGTGGAATCGCTCAATAGATAAGGCACTGATCAGTTGTAAGATCAATATGTTTTTGTTGTTGCATATTCAATTTTTGTTGATATCAATCTTTAATCGAATATATTTTCCCTTTTAGTGTAAGAGTTAAAAAGAAGTTTCCCTCACTTAGTTTATCAGATTCATTTGCACTGTTATTAGCTATTTCATGTCCATGAATGTTTGCATAAGCATAGAAGATTCAGGGGTTTTATCTGTTATATAAATTCAATTATATGTTTTAACACTAGTACCATATAAAGAATATGAGGTCCACTCGCCTAGGTCTTGCAGAGCCTAAAGAAGGAGAGCAAATAGCCGTATAGTTGGCCCTAGTGTTTGAATAAGTATATTGAACATTGTAATTAGCTGCCCCTAGGTGTATGTGGTCTTATCACTGGGTTATTCAAAAACTGTTAATTCATAAGCCAACAGTATCAATGTATCTTATAAGGAAGGAATCATTAATTATAATTAATAAAGTTGATGATAATTAAGAGTTTCTATTGATCTAGGAACACAATGGTCGATGTATTCTTGAGGTAAATTTATGTGCTTACCTTACCAATTCATGAAATAAGGTGATATTGTATTAATTGGTGTCATTTTAGTTGTATTAGTAGAAAATAATGTACCTTGATGAATATTATGTAAGATGTGATTGAATTATTATACTTACTTTTGAGTACTAATTTATTTTCTTTATCTATTTATTGTGTTCCTAGATCAATAGAAACTCTTAAGTATCATCAACTTTGTTAATTTTAATTAATGATTCCTTCCTTATAAGATACAGAGGCTGAGAATAGGTGTTGACATCAATGACAACCACCAACCTCACATTCTAATACACATAACAAGAAATAATTTGCTACATGTGAAAGCAACGTATTATGAAAATTATAAGAGCGTTAGAGGTTGTCATGATAGTAAAAGCTTCCTCAAACATATAACCATATTCCTCCGACTCATAGTTCTACATGTATAGGGTCATATAGCTCAATTCCAAAAATATAGAATATTACTAAAAACCATGATTAACAATTATTAGGTGGTCTATATAAATGCACAAAGATGTGCATATGAACTATATACACTCAATACACATTTATGTATTTGTGCACACCACACGTGTATACATGGTAGTGTGAAAACATGCATAAACATGTAATTAGTATGCCAACATCCTCATATGTACATCTCTATGCATGTATATATTATGTACACCTAAATAAAGGAGTTGAGATAATTAAAATAATAATGCTCAAAGAGCACACACAAATTGTTATCAACCTTTTAAGTGCATGTCCATTCATCTCTCTCATGCGCTCGATATAAAATTGCACAGAGAATTTTATTTGTATCAACTTTTTGTACCCAAATATTTTGACATTTTAACCTAGAATGTAATGTTCTAAAGGTGATCTATGTCTGGAGGTGATCTTTTTCCTAAGATGATATTTGTTTGGAGGTGATTTATGTCCAGAAGTGTTTCTTCAAAAGTGTTTTTGTTTGGAAGTGATTTATGGAGGTGTTTTCTATCCAGAGGTGATTTCTGTCCGAAGGTGTTTTCTGTCCAGAGTTGTTTTCTATCTGGAGGTGATTTCTATCCAAAGGTGAGGTAGTTTATATTGTCTATCTGGTATCAATGCAAGGGTTTTGTACGCTGAATATGAAGTTTGTACAGGTTGCTAGAAGGGTCATACGGTGGCCAATGAGGGTGTTTGTGTGAGCTTCAAAAAAATGAATGCACTTAGTGTGCCAAGATCATCAATAGGTAACCAAATAAGATTATAATTGCAAATAATGCTAGTAATTGGATTTTCCATATCCGAGAGAAGTATTACAAAACAAAATAGGGTGAGGGTTCAAGCCCACTGAAACAACAAAAAACAACTAGGGAAGATCTTTTACTTCCAGAATGGCGAGATAAGTAGAACTCCAATAGGAATTTGTAGTACAAAAAAAAATCCAAATTACATACCTAAACAACTCAAACTCACAAACATAAATAGCTCGTTAAGGGAGAAACTAAGTGCCGACAGAAGGCACAACAAACTCCTAGAGAAACAATTAAAATAAAAATGGGTCTGAGATATGCTAAACCAATTGGCTCATAAACAAAGGTTTTAATAATTTATTTTATGACGAGAACATTATAGTCCTCTCATGAAAAAGTTTGTGTGTCCTCAAGCAAACATTACACCAAATGTTGAAGAATGTGTTCACCTTCCAAAGTGGTATCACCAAGCAGCAAGTGCTTCCAACTTACCAAGTATTCCTTGATAATATGGTTTTGCAGTATCTTCTCCCATACATCAATGATTTCGATCGGCACCAATACAAGTTTCCCTTTTTCAATGAGAGGTGGAAGATTTGTGGGTTACTGTAATGTTCTATCCCATAACTTTCTTCAGGCAAGATACATGAAAGACGTTGTAGATGTGACTTCCCTCTGGGAGTTCAAGTTCATAGATACTTCACCTATGCAGCGAGTTACACGATAACAACCATAATAGTGTGACCTTGTTTTTTCCTTTCCCTTTGCCTTCAATGATGATTGTTTGTACGACTGGAATCTAAGATTAGACCAAATTGCCCACCTCAAAACTTCTCACGATTCAATGTCTGTCGACATATAGCTCTTTCGTTGATTATGTGCCCTTCATAAATTTTCCTTCAAGAATCTCATAATGCTCTATCCCTTCTGTAGCTAGTCTTTTTCCCTAGGTGCACAGTTGTCACCCAAAATCATGTCCACAAATGAAAGAGGCACATGCCCGTAGAGTGCTTGGAAGGGTGTCATCGTAATCAACATGTGATACATTGTATTGTAACAGTATTCCCCGAAATGTAGTCATTTGCCCCATGCCCATTGTGTTGAAACATAGTTTCAGAAGTAGCCTTCCAACCATTTGTTCACAATCTGTGTTTGTCTATCGACCTTGAGGTGGTAGCTAACACTTGGCGATAATTTTGTTCCTGCCAACCGAAATAATTATGTTTAGAAGATACTAAGAATTTGACCATCCCTATCACTAATAATGTTTCAAGGTAGCCTGTGCAGGTGAAAAACTTCTCTAAAGACCAAGTCAGCAACTTGTGTCACCTGGAGATATGTGGGGATGGCAAAGAAGTGTGTGTATTTTGTCAAATGATCAACTACCAAAAAGATACAATCCCTTCCATTTACCTTTGGAATTCCAGTGATGAAGTTCATAGAGATGTTGTCCATCTTTTGTTCTGATATTGGCAAGGGTTGTAATAATTCAGCAAGTAAGGTGTGTTTGAATGTAGTTTGCTAGCATGTTGCACATTCCTGCACGTACTGCAAGACATCATCTTTAAGTATTTTCCATGAAAACCTCTCCCTAAGGTGTCTATACGTCTTCAGAAATCCAAGGTGTCTGACCAATGGTAAAGCATGCATTTTCTTCAAGATTATATGCTTCAATTTGGATTCAGGCACTAAGTATATCCGATTCTAATAGTAGATGATGTCATCAACCACCTTATATCACTCATCTTGAATGTTATCATCTATTAGCTTACATGCAAATATATTTTTTGAAGTATTCCACCAAGAAGTGTGCCTTCTAATCTACTAAAATCTGAGATAACGAACAGATTGGAGGTTTTCTTGACAAAGTGTCTACTACGACATTATTCTTTCCCTTCACATATTCAATTTCAAAATCATGACCCTAAATCTTACTTGCCCATTTTTGTTTCCTCTCATTCAGATCTCATTGCTCCAAAAAAATATCTCAAGCTATTATGATCGGTACAAACAAAGAACTTGGCTCCTACCATATATTGTTGAAACTTGGTCAGGGTGTGTACGATGGCCAACATCTCTTTGTCATAGGTGGAATATAAGTGTTCACCTTGTGTAAGCTTCCAACTCTTATAAGCTATAGGTTGCCTTTCTTGCATTAGCACAACGCCAATGCCCTCTCTGTAAGCATCACACTCTAGAATGAAAAGTTGAGTGAAATCAAATAAATCAAGAATCGGGCAAGTACTCATGGCATCTTTTGATTTATCAAAAATGTGTTGCGTCTTCTCATTCCCCTAGAAAGAGTCCTTCTTAGTCAAGTTTGTTATTGGTGCAGTGAGTTGGGAGAAACCTTTTACAAACCTCATGTAGTAACTACACAACCCAAAGAAACCTCACAATTCTAAGAGTGACTTTGGTGGAGGCCAATCAAGGATAGCCTAAATCTACTCTTGGTGGACATGCACTCCATATTTAATGACAACATTACCTAGGTATAGTATCTTCGTCATCTCGAATTCGCACTTTGATTATTGGATGGATAATGATTGTGCTTCCATGATTTTGAGGACTGCATCTAGGTGCTTTAAATGTTCTTACCATGTTTTATTATAAATAAGAATGTCATGAAATAATACTGACAAGAACTCATGCAATTGTTTGTTGAAGATGTGATTCATGCAAGACTGAAATGTGGCTAGTGCATTCATTAGTCCAAAGGGCATGACGAGGAACTCATATTGTTTGTAGTGTTAACAAAAAATCATATTTTCCATGTCTTCCTCTCGCATGCGGATCTGATGGTATCCGAAGCAGAGATCTATTTTTAAAAAATAAACCACACCATGCAACTCATCAAGCAATTCATCAATCTTGTGGATAGGGTATCAATTGTTTATTGTCTCTGTGTTTAACACATAGTCCACACACATGTAACATCCCACCCTTCTTTTTCACCAACATAATTGAGGATGCAAAAGGGCTAGAGTCGAGACAAACCCATCCCTTCTCTAGTAGTTATTGAATCTTCTTAATCTCATCTTTGAACTTTCTGGGATGGCGATATGGCATAGTAATAACTGATTTGGCATCGGCTTCCAATTCAACGATATGCTCAAAACCATGTTTGGGAGGAATCTCTGCAAAAACTTTATCATGTGTATTCAAAATGGCTTGCAACTCCTCACCTTTATAGTGCGCCCCTTGATTTTTTATTGGATCTACCCAAACAACGCAATATGCAGCCCAAGCAATGTCATCATGCTGAAAAATGGCCTCAATTTGTTGTACGGAAACTTCCTTTGGTCCCTCATTAGTGATCCCTCTAAAAATGACCTTCTATCTATCGACCACAAAAGTGAAGTCCATTTGTTTGAAGCTAGGTGTGTATTCATCAAGTGACTCCATGTACTCTATGCCTAGAATGATCTTCATATCATCCAAGTCTACTATAAAGAAATCATCTCTTGTTGTGTAATTAGTTGTGGTGATACTGAAATGTCCCTTTTCTGATTTTTGTATGATATTTCCAACCTTTAATCAGATCTTTAAGATCAAACAACTAATATCACAAAGATCCTCCAAATTTCTCAAGAAACCCCAAATCGGGTATGCCAGAAATGGTGCCAAAAGCTTCACAGCTTCACCTATTATTAATAAATTTGAAAATGGACATTTTTACAAAAATTTCAGTAGCATAAAAACCTAAAAAATGACATTTTCAAATCTATATAGCCTTTACACAGCAGCTCACAAATGTAGGACAAAAACTATGCTCATCGGGCTCCCGAAATTAACACAAAAATGCCCGGAAACACCACAAAAACACTAATAAACTATCTCAGAAGTTTAATCACGTCCCAATACATATATTCAGCTCTATTTTAACAGCTTAAAGTCTGAAATACAGCAGCAACCAAAACTGATATGAAATGCTCAACTGAAAACACCAAACTCATGCAAAAAACACACCCAAAAACCCACAAATCTACACTGTTCAGCACAAAGGCAAACTCTGTATGAGCATGCACATGGAATGGCTTCAAACTCCCGTCCTTAGCCTTCCTGGAAACCTGCAAACTCCCATTCTTGGGTCTCCCTGGAAACCTACAAACTCCCGTTCTTGGGTCTCCTTCTCCACAGGTTTGGCAGCCTCTGAAGAATAACAAAGAAATCAGCAAAATCAAGTTCTGGGATGAGCCCAAAATGCCTCCAAACCCCTTAAAAGAGGGCATAACTGTAACTCACGTCCAAGAGAGGTTAATGAAACATATTTTAATAATAATTTTTATTTATTAGTCCAACAGTTTCCAAAGATTAACCCCCTTTTTCCGAAACTTCACTTTCTTGGGTCTGCCTGCTTTAGCAAAGATTATTATTTTTTAATTATTTGAAAAGGGGACATGACAAGTCCTCCCCTCCCAAACATTGCTTGTCCTCAAGCAATGGCTGAACAATAAACCAATCAATCCACCTAGATCCCAAATGTAGTCATGAACTATACTACTACCAATTAACACAGGCTCCTGCAATATGACCAAGAGGAATCCATAATCAAAATGACAATTATAGCTCAACCAAACTCCAAAATCACCACTACCACAGTCAAAGACCCATGAGACACAAACTCTTAGAACATCAGAACCCAAGTAAAGTGGACAAATCAAACTACCAACATGGTAAATACCATCAACGCATCCCACTGGCCTATACGGAATGTACAATCCAACTCTGCAACAATGGTGAATGCTCTCGAATGAAACTGTACCAAGTATGGAGACTCCACACACTATACAACTCCTGCAGTCAACACAACTCTGCAAATCACCGGCCACTATCTCATAACCATAACTCCCATGCACTGCTGATGATGAAAAGACATTACAAGATAAAGAGTAAGAAATGGAATCCAAACCAAATTTGTCTGCCATCAACTCCTCAAAACAAGGATCAAATGCTAACTGATGTACATACCCTGGAATATAATGTTGATTAAAAAAACCAACCTCAGTCAATAGCTCACCATGAACAAGTGATACAACCCACTGTGACTGATCACTAGCTAAGTCAAGAGATGTCATAGCCAAAGGAGTAGAATCAATAACAACACCCATTGAAGCATCACTCCCAAAATCCTGCTCTAAGTCACATATTATCAAGTTGTCAACTGCAAAACCTATCACCATGTCATGCCCATCACAACTCTCATCTTGAGGCATCAAACTGTCCCATAACTGATGATAAGCACTAGGAACCAAAGTACATCTCTGTATCATCATCTCATCAACATGGTCATCAAAAGTAAATCGATGAGCGTACCTCATAGTGTAATGCTGATAGAATTCGCCAATCTCAGTAAGTGGCTCAGACTGTAATCTAGATGAAACTAACTGCAATTGATCATTAACCATGTTGGAACTGACTACTACCTCCGAAGATATCACCAAGGGAGTAGTATTACTAGCAGGAACGATGCTAACTGCTGACTCACCAACATCACACATGATCTTTGATACATCTCTAGTCTTCGTGTCATCAGTACTAGAGGCCACCACCATGTCAGGCATACAACAATCTGCTACAACACCCAACTCAACTGAACCTGACTCTAGTGGGAATGAACCTAATATGCCAATGTTAGTATCAAGGATGGATGCATCCCCATCTCCATTGTCTCTGACAATCTCGGCCATGGACATCCTCGGATCACCAAACACCATAGCTTGTGACTGTATAGAATCAGGTAAAGACTGTAGTCGCTCTAACTCCATGGTCACCTTAGCCAAATGAAACTGTGACTCCTTGAAAGCCAACTGTGTACTCTCAAGAATCTTAGAAGTCACCTCAAGTTGCTCAGTAAGCTCACTCACCTCATCTTCCTTGGCCAACAATGCATCATATGCTGTACTGCCCCGCTCCATAAGATAATCTCTGTCGGCTACCAACTGCATATAATTTTGTCTCAAAATTCGAATAGCCTCCCATAAAGAGTGGATCTCTGTTAAGGAAAGATAACCGCCTTCCTTCTCATCACTAGTAGGAGAACCCCATCCATAAACTTCTAACAACTGACGAGTAGCATCGAAATGCTGGCAAGTGATAGCAATGTCTCGGTCACTAACTCTCAACTGATTAGACACATGATGGCACTGGCTTGACTGTCTCCTACAAACCTCCTCTAATGCACTGTCTAAAGGAGTATCCTCAAAGTTACTAGTCTCTAGAGTATTACCATCCATGTCCTATGAATCAACTTTAAAGCTCATATCAACATACGGAGTATCAAAAACTGTAGCACTGCTGTCCAACTCCTCTGTACCCAAACAAACTAAGTCTTCAAAATTGCCCACTGCATCCTCCTGGATGTCATCAATGCCAATATGATCTTGGGACTCATCTATACACACTGCCAAATATGAAAGATCATCAACACATTCCAGCAAGTATGGTCGACTGGATATATGAACAAAGCCCAACACCGGTGTATAAAAACTAATACCAACATCGAACAAGCTGCTAGCACAAGAAAAGACAACACCGTGCAATCTGCTAATCAAATCCATGATAGCACCCAAACAAACACTGCTACCAAAAAGTGTTAAAGATCTCCTGTCAACTGAATCCCAAATGCCAATATAACAATCTTGAGTCCATATGTGTAAACTAGAATCAGCTGGTAACTCAAGCAAAATCCTCACTTGAGTAATATGACCAATACCAACTAACTCCACATCCCTATCATGATGAGATAATGAAGTCAAAATACTATCTTCACTCACCTTCAGCTGGCGGGATAAATCATGTGAAGTACTACCTACCTCAACCTCATGTGATGAAGCATCTAACTGTGCCTGGTACTCTTTCTTAGCAAAGTCATGAATGCTCAATGTCTGCTCATCTCTACCAGGTATCTCACCATCCTGCACAACAACATCCTCATAATCATCATCTGAACCCACTACACTATAGTCACTGCCTGTTGTAACTATACCATCCTGAATCCCTGTGGCATCACCCTTTGACGACCTGTAAACAATTGTCTCAATTTGAGTATCAAGTTGACCGTTACTATCAATCTGTGTAATATCCTTTCCCACCACCTCCTATGGCAAAGTAGAATCTGAGACCTCTACTTGGCTATCAGCTAGTTTCTCAAACTCCTCATGCAAGTTCTTGGGAATTATGTCATCTGTCCTGTGAGAAAATCTACCAAATAGAAATCCAGTTAACTTATCCACCTTAGCTAGGTCAGACAACATGTCATTCATTATACGGTAGTGCTCAACCAACTGTTTAGACATGTCATGGCTTATTTTCATAAGTTTATCTCGAATGTCTAAATAACCATCCTTTCTACTATTTTGACTCTGGATATCAATTGTCCAAGATCGTGTCCTCTGAGACTCTGTACTATACCTGTCCATTCTATATAAAGTAGAGTGTAACCCCAATAGGATATAACTTCTTCAAACACCAAGAACTAACATGCAAATGATTAGAAGTAGCATGCAACCATAGATTTTGACATGCAACTAATTAGAAGCAACATGCAACCACCAAATTATGACATGCAAGATATGGGTAGTTGTCAAAACTGACATGCAAAATCTGAGTAGTTGTCAAAACTGACATGCAAGATCTGGGTAGCTGTCAAAACTGACATGCAAGATCTGGGTAGTTGTCAAAACTGACATGCAAACTTCTACAACCACCAAATTCACCAAGAACTAACATGCAAATGATTAGAAGTAGCATGCAACCATAGATTTTGACATGCAACTGATTAGAAGCAACATGCAACTACCAAATTATAACATGCAAGATCTGGGTAGTTGTCAAAACTAACATGCAAGATCTAGGTAGTTGTCAAAACTGACATGAAAACTTCTACAACCACCAAATTCACCAAGAACTAACATGAAAATGATTAGAAGTAGCATGCAACCATAGATTTTGACATGCAACTAATTAGAAGCAACATGCAACCACCAAATTATAACATGCAAGATCTGGGTAGTTGTCAAAACTGACATGCAAGCTTCTACAAACCCTCAGGCTGGCAAGATCATGGCTCTGATACCACTGAAATGTCTCTTTTCTGATTTTTGTATGATATTTCCAACCTTTAATCAGATCTTTAAGATCAAACAACTAATATCACAAAGATCCTCCAAATTTCTCAAGAAACCTCAAATCGGGTATGTCAGAAATGGTGCCAAAAGCTTCACAACTTCACCTATTATTAATAAATCTGAAAATGGACATTTTTACAGAAATTTCAGCAGCATAAAAACCTAAAAAATGACATTTCCAGATCTATATAGCCTTTACACAGCAGCTCACAAATGTAGGACAAAAACTATGCTCACCAGGCTCCCGAAATTAACACAAAAATGCCCGGAAACACCACAAAAACACTAATAAACTATCTCAGAAATTTAATCACGTCCCAATACATATATTCAACTCTATTTTAACAGCTTAAAGTCTGAAATACATCAGCAACCAAAACTGATATGAAATGCTCAACTGAAAACACCAAACTCATGCAAAAAACACACCCAAAAACCCACAAATCTACACTGTTCAGCACAAAGGCAAACTCTGTATGAGCATGCACATGGAATGGCTTCAAACTCCCGTCTTTAGCCTTCCTGAAAACCTACAAACTCCCGTTCTTGGGTCTCCTTCTCCACAGGTTTGGCAGCCTCTGAAGAATAACAAAGAAATCAGCAAAATCAAGTTCTGGGATGAGCCCAAAATGCCTCCAAACCCCTTAAAAAAGGGCATAACTGTAACTCACGTCCAAGAGAGGTTAATGAAACATATTTTAATAATAATTTTTATTTATTAGTCCAACAGTTTCCAAAGATTAACCCCCTTTTTCCGAAACTTCACTTCCTTGGGCCCGCCTGCCTTAACAAAGATTATTATTTTTTAATTATTTGAAAAGGGGACATGACAGATACTCTATTGGAGAACAAGGTGTGTGCAAGATAAGAGTGTTCCTCCAACAACCTTGACTTGGAATCATGTGTGTGCCTTTGTGTGTGCCTCATGTGTGTGCCCAACCAATGATGAGTTTATAAAGTTTAGAGTGGCTACGCTATCCAATATCACAATGACCCTCTATCCCTGAAGGGTTCCCCTACCTGGAATACCATACGTATCAAACTCCCAGCTAGGGCAATGGTTCTTCCACGTCGTACTAATGCAATGATCTTCTCTATATGGTTTAGGCTTACCATCTTGGAGTCCTCCTGGGAGAGACCACCCTCTATGGATAGATCTTCTTGTTCATCCTCATCCTCATATACGACTTTGATGTAGTGTATTTGCCATTTATCAAGGCGTATGTTCCCACATTCCCCCAACTCCTTACAGGGGAATCATAATTTATGCCTTCAGAGTTCATGTTTCGTAGCTTCATCCAATGAAGTCTTCTTTGGTAGAAGTTTGTTATCTTTGTCCCTTGGAACAGTTTGGAGTTGGAGTAACCTCGAGAGGAAGAAATTGATAATGATGTCATACTTTGCACCTTTTTTATAACCTTTGAGAGGGTGGTAGGATTGAAACTCTTAACCCAACCCCTCAATGGTTCTATCAACTCGTCCATGAATAGTACTATTGTTCCCTTCCAAAAATGTTTGTAACCAAAAGAGAGGTTTTGGAATTTCAGGATGTGTTTGCCTTAAACTACACTAGCTATTTAAAATTAAGTCTCATATCTTTGCTATCAAACCAATATATCAACATTTTAGTGGATTTTGCATAAGCATTTACTTGGCCATGTCTCGGTGTAATGGTGTCATGATGTCATCATTCATGTGCCACTCCCTCTAAGTGGAGTGTTGCAAATTTAATTGGTTCCTCTTTTTGCATCGAGGTGAGCTAGAAGTAGGTGTCAACCTTCATCACCCATGCTTGGGCAGATATGGATCTAGATCCATTAAATGGGGACAAGTTCACTTTACTCAACTTCCTTCTGAGATCATCGTTAAACTATCCTCTACTTTTGCTCCCAAAATATTGCATCCTCAATTCCGCGTAATCTTTGTATGATATGTCCCCTTCCAAATTTGCATTATTCCAATCTTCTTTTAGTTGTTCTTGAACTTCCTCAAAGGTTGGCATCCTTCCTTCATGCGACACCTCTCTCTGTGGAGGGAAGATTGGCATGGGAGGTTAAGAACGCGCCTAATGAGAGCTTGCCTTTCTATAAACTAGATTGTCAATGTGAGCATTTTGTTTTCCACATATTTTACTTTCAGCTAGTTTCTACAGAGTTTCTTTCATTTGTATCTAATTCCTTAAAAGCTCTCTCAATAATACCATGATTTCAACAATAGTGAGTTCTTGGGATCTTTCATTTTGTCCACTAAATGGGATCTCCTTCGTATCCGACTATATCCTTTCATTCACTTCCCACCTTCCACAAGCTAGGAAGATCACTGGCTATGATACCACTGTAATGTTCCAAAGGTAATCTCTGTTTGAACGTGATCTTTGTTTGAATGTTATGTCTATTTAAAATTGTTTATGTCCAAAGGTGATTCACTGTCCAACAATTATTTCTGTCTAGAGGTGTTTTCTATCCGAAGGTCAGAAAATTTGCATTATATGTACAATATCAATGCAAGGGTGTCGTATAGTGTCTAAAGTTTGTACAAAATGGTGGAAGGGTCATACAGTGGTAAATGAACAATGTATTGGGTGTGCCAAGATCATCAATTGGTAACCAAATTAGATTATAGGTGCAAATAATGGTGTTGCTCCAACTCGCCAAATCTAAGCAAAGCATTACAAAACATAATAGTGAAAATTGAATTCCACCAAAACCACAAGCATCAACTAGAAAAGATCTTTCACTTCTGAAATGGCAAGATAAGAACTTCAAATAAAAAAATTTGTTATATAAAGAAATAATCCAAATCGCATACCTAAACAACTCAACCTCACGAACATAAATACCCCGTCAAGGGAAATTTTGTCTTTTAGTGAATATAAAGTTTGTACAGATTGCTAAAAGGATCGTGTGGTGGCAAATGAGGGTGTCCATGGGAACTTCAAAAAAAAGAACAGTGTACTAAGTTTGCCAAGATCATCAATTGGTAACCAAGTAAGATTATAGTTCCAAATAATGGTGTTGCTCTGAATTGCCAAATCCGAGCAAAGTAGTACAAAACATAATAGGGTGAAGGTCAAATCTCACCGAAACCACAAGAGCCAACAAAGAAAGATCTTTCACTTCCGAAATGGCAAAATAAGTAGAACTCTAAAATAAGAATTCACATTACAAAAAAAAAATCCAAATCACATACCTAAACATCTCAACCTCACAAAGATAAATACCTCGTCGAGGGATAAATTAAGTGTCGACAGAAGGCACTGACAATTAAAATAAAAATGAGTCCGAAATATGCTAAATTAATCAGCCCATAAACAATGGTTTTAATAAGTTATTTATTTATGATGGGAACATGGCATACCATATTGTAAGTCAGCCATGTTCTTTTGATGTACAGGTTTAGAGTAGGGATTTCTCCCTGCAAGCTATCAAATACTCATATCAATAGCAAAGAAATTTGGTATTATGAAACTGCTCGGTTGAAAATTGCCTTTCAGACCTCACAATGAGGTATACGGTTGATAAAGCATTGTATATGAAAATTTAATCTGCATATCTAAAGCATGAAATGTTATCATACATATCCTTGGAAGGTTATGAATGACAAGAAACGAATTTGTGGTACCAGAAGTTCAATTAAACTAATCAATGGTTTTGTAAGAGATGATGTTGCAACTTCTCAATTATTACCCAATTATTGTTTTTCACCATTTTTCCTACCTAAGAACAAAGCTTGTAAATTTTGGGCATTCAGAACATTTATTGAATAACTTACAACTTTCCTTTCTGATTTAATTTGAATAGTACAACAGTTTACTAGATTCCTGTACTTAAAGGAAACAGTGTATGTTCCCATTTCTTGCATCAATACCATTCTTTCACGGGCCAATCTATCAAAGAGAACCTTCAAAATTATCAAGATGTTTATATAATGCTCAGCAGTTTCATCAAATGGACAGAGTGCATTTTTGTCTTCTGTACTTATCATGTCTTCAACATAGACCTAGTTTAAATGAATACTTTGTAAGGACAAAAGAAAATTATATCACGAGCAATTAGAAATATATGAGAAACATAAGCACTGGACTAAACAGATCAAAATACAGTCCCCTTTCACTCCACAAAAATTGTAAAGAATTAAAAAAAAACTATCCGTTCATAAGAATGTAAACCACTCTATCATAAGTCCACACTGCATACATCATTGCATAAATATAGCCCATAAAAAATGCTACAAAATATATTCCTCAAAACAATTCCTTGCAAGACCAACTAAATTGTAGAAGCAGGCATGTCAATATGCCTGTCAATACACATTTCCATTAGCCATCCCATGCTTCAATTGAGGGCAGCAAAATCATTTTTAGATGCATTTCACTTCATCCTGATTCTTTACAAGAAATTTTACAACTTTGCCAAACCTCCTGTTGTCAGCTAGCATATTCATAATGTAGGGAAAATACTTTTTCACCACCACAACCATGACATACAATATGTGCTAAGGGAATGGTTATCACAAGCTAGCTAGCAACCTCTACCACACAGTTGCATTTATTTTGTTTAAATGCCAAAACCCAAGATATTTTTACTGGGTGCTTTGTTTTCAGCAGAAAATAATCATGATTCCTTAAGCAATCTGCAACTTGCCATCCAGAAATCCAATGCAGTGCTAATCATAAAATCCTGAAAATGCAACCGCTGCATATACTAACATGTGTCAAAGACCTCTTCCACAATCTGACGAATCAAACTCAGTTCTGAGGCTTTCCATAGCATTCTGAAGCAACCATTTAGTCATTCCCTGCATCAAATTTTAATGAAGTGGTAAGCATCAAATGCCCAAGGTACTCATAATGTTCCCTGGAAGCAAAGGATACATCTCTTCCTTAAAATATAACAATGTTGCATGTGCAGCTTTAATGATATGAAATAATCTGATGTTAAATACTTCAAATGCTTGGATTTTTAATGAACTGGTTAGTCACAAAAATTATGCATGGTTTCCAAATTAGCACCACAGATGTGCAAAAAAGGTCAGTATCATTTTTTCAAGATAACTGTGCATTCTAAAGGCAGTTGAAAATGGAAGTTCAAAATAATGGAAAAATCTTACTCGGAACAACAGAAGGTTTCGACATGAAGCAGGGACAATAATCTTGTTGCAGCTTCCTGACCTTGTCCCTTCGTAATGATGATGACGGAGACAAGTTAGGGCTTTGTGTGGTTACTGTCGAGTTTCACAACCACTTTTTCCCAAGAGGATGTTGCCTTTACACAGTAGGCCTGTACCTACTCTCTTACAAAAGCTTTCTCTTACAAGGAGAAAGCTTAGGCTTCACCTTGGCTTCAATATTGGATGCACTACAAAAAGCTTTACCAAGATGTCTAAAGTCAAATTCCATTTAAAGCATATATTTAAGGTAATCAACTATTTATGTATTTGAGTACTTGTATCACTCGAGAACATTCTCATCCAAAAGTGCGAGTAGCCACAATACAACCTAGTGAGTTAGTGTATCAGTTGCTCCTCTCAATTGTGAACTGCTAGAACTTCATGCATTTTTCCTTATAATGTTTGTGAGGGTAAAATTCCTCCTATAGAGAACTAACAAAGGAGACCGAGGCTCAAATTAGTAGGTTTACCTATCACATTGCACTAATTGCCACTTGTGAAACACTAAAATGGTCATAATCAATGTTGCAAAGAAGATCTTCTCAACGTAGAAAGAACCATGCTTCAAGCCATAGTTGAAAAGCTCGTTCTCGGCAATAACTCGGCCAACCCAATTTTTTTGAAAAACACGAAATCACCAAAAACTTGGCAAAAAAATCTCCAACAGATAGGCACTTTTATCGAACATTTGAAAATATATAATTTCTAAAAATATTCTTAGAAACCACAAACATATAACACCAAATTTATAGAATATATACTAATTTGTGATTTCCATCATAATATTAATCAATGTTTTGAGTTAAATTCATTATTCATAATTTATTTTATCTTAAATAAATCAGTTTGTTTTTCATTTGTATTCCATTTACATATAATTAGTAAATACTTTTCTCAGTTACATAAAATTTATTTGATGAATCAAAATACTAATGATAACTAATTTATTTTGTATTAAACAAAATTAGTATTATACAAAAGTATTAAAATACTGAATTAGTAAATACATTTACATATAACTTCCATACATAACTACATCTACAATTTCTATAATTTGCAAAGATACTAAAATATATTAGTAAATATATTGATAAATATATTTTATTTTACAAACAAGTTTTTAAGCACATTTACATAAGAACCACGATTAATATTTACATATTTTACTCAGATTTCTAAAATATATTCCCAACTTTATGCTACAATCTTATTAGAATATATTTACATTTAACTGTAAATTCCTAAGTTTCCTAAACTATATTAGGAAATACATTTACATTAATACAATATACAATTACATTTCTATTACTATATATTAATATATTATAAATTACAAAATACAAGGTATATGAAACATTTACATTAAAACATATTTAGACTAAACAAATTAATTAATTTTGTAAATTGGTTGGGTCAGGAGATTGGGAGAAGTCACAGTTACAGTCTCTATACAGTTGGTCACTAAATGAAGATGACGCGCTACTGAATGAAGACACGTGACACAAATGAAGTCTCTGCAGAAATAATCAACGATGATATGAAGACAAACCGCCACTAAAATATTTATTAAAACCCTAAATGTGATTCTTAAGACTTCGTCAACAATTTTTTTGACGATTTTTTGACTTTATTGGCAAGATTTATGGGAAATGTCGCAGTGATATTTGATTTAAAACCGTTGCCGAAATATTCCGCGATTATATCCTGAGCTTCTTTTTTTGCGATATATTGCGAGTCAAGCGATATATCGCCGATTTTTTGAACTCTCCTTCAAGCAATCAAATAGACATCTCCGATGCTAAGATACTAATTTCACCTTCAAATGTAAAAATGTCCAGATTGAATTGAACACTAAAGGGGTTGCAGTGTTGCACCAGCTGTGCAACATTTTCTGGTGCACATCCAAGTCAATTTATGAAGTCATGGAATTATCTGAAGAGTTATTGGCATTTTGTTCCCAAGGCAAAGCTCAACATTTCTTGACTGTATATAAGGCCTCTAGTTTGTGTTCATCAACCATTTTCCTTTTATGCTAGTCTAAATTTTCACAAACTAAACCAAGTGCATTACGAACCCTTAGATGTTGTGCTTGAGTTTGTCCTAATATGAAAGAACTTCAGCTTTGACACGAGTGATCTGATTCCCAATTGAATCAAAGGGAAATCTTTCACATTAGCTAGCAATGCAAAAAGATCATAGAATGCATAATAGAAAACAAACATGCAAACTAAAGATAAATTAAAGGTGCAGATGGCTTTCAGCAAATATGCCACTTCTATTCAGAGAGAACAAAGGAAATGTATCGAAGGTTTAAACGAGAATCTCTGTCCCTTTTCTAATTAAATAGGATGTACAAATAGGTATTTATCATAGTAAAACGGAGACACATCCCCCCCTTTTTACCCCACGTCTCGGAGGCAGGGATGCACTAGGGACTTGGGGACTTCGTCCTCCCTCCCCAGCGGCGCCACCAGAGGTTGATGTTTTGTAGCTTCTCTTGGAAAATCTATAGTGTTTATGTGTGTGTGTGTGTGTGTGTGTGTGTATAAGAATGTGATTATGTTAATGAACAGACATGTCCCTTCATGTCTATTCTTTATATATATATATATATATATATATATATAAGAGGATGTTGCACATTTGAAAAACATACACCAGACATTATGGCAGTGCTATTATATTTGCAAGTCCTCAGAAAAACAACATGGTATCAGAGCCAAGTTCCTTCTATAAAGCCTAAATAACTTGAAGGTAGATCTAAGTACTGTTAGATAAGGAATAGAAATGGACAGTATTAACACATAATCCAACGCAGCAATGATAGAAATTACAGCAGATATGCACACTAAACATTTGAAATGACAACTACATTTATCATGTAGATAGCATAGAGAAGCTTACAAACTCAATCTAAAGTGATGATTTGGTATAACCGAATAAAATAAAATATTATATTACACTCGGTGATCAAAAAGAGGACTCCATGGAGAATAGTCAACTCTGCACATTTAACATTTGGCTCAACAAAAGAATGACCAAGAACCATCATCTAAGGAACCCATCTAGAGAGGTAGACTCATATGGTTGACAGTCCAGCAATATGAATCATTAAGCAACGAATATGTTATAAATAGAAGAAACAACAACCACTAAATAGGGAAGTCTTAACTGCAAGTGGATCAGGTGTGGATACAAAAGGATATCAACACGATGATAGGAGGAGGAAATATATATGGTCCCAAGTCAATGATCACCAGTGACAAATAAATAATAACGTGCACAACAAATTGCTCAAATATCCTATTCTTCAGAAAAAATCATTAGAACTGCATAACGAAGATCAAATAGGATGAGATTAATCTAAAGAACAATCAAGTTGGAGGATTCTTGGCAGTCTGGAGGAGACTTGAAGATTGAAACACTCCGTCGTATATACATTGATTGCATGACACAATATCCGTCTAGTTAGGATATATACATTCGAATTGTCTTTTTGGAAGTACCAAATTTTATCCTTTCAAACCAGTTAAATCAGTTTGAACAATCAAGTCTCACAGCAAAATCAGTGACAAGAGACTTGCATGAAGAAAGCAATTTTAATCAGAATTGAGCAGCAACCAAAGTGGTAACATATTTAATAAAACATAGACAATGATAAAACAAAACAATAAATATTCACTAGTGATTGGGGTTTGAATAGCAATTATATTCAAAGATAATAAGATTGCAGAATCATTACATACCAGTGGAAAACCACAGAAAAAAAAAATATCAACAATCAGAATGGAGGGATCATCGAATGCTCTCAATGGATAGAAGATATGCAGAGAGAAGTATTGAAATCAACTGAGGTCATATTCGGTAAATGCATCTTGGTATTCTCCATTCCTCAGCAATTATAATGCCCCTCAAATTTATGATATACATCAGATGGACTGCAAACATATATATGTCAATTAATATATTGCCAAGTAAGGTTAGGATGACCAAGTCAATGGGTTCGTATACATACAGTTACGATCCACAGTTATAATACTATTAAGATGATTGATAATTAAAGGTCCACACAATGCATTGAAAGGAGAGACTTATGTAAGGAATGACGTGCAAGAGAAACATTAATATTTAAAGGAGTTAAATACAGGTCTTAAGAACTAGGGACCGACTGCCAACCAAGAAAAGGGAGATTGATTTCAGACTCAGAGGGAGTTTGACACTTCTTGAAGGATAAGGAGCTCAAAAGATTGATGTTTAGAGGAAGTCAGACACATCTGTTTGAAGTAGCAGATGGAGGATATGCTTCGGTCAACCTTCGATGGTCTTGATCATATTGATTCAAAGGGAGTAAACCATGTTGTGATGGATTCTCCAACGATCAATAAATTGTAGCAGTCAAGAGGACTGTGATTCATGAATATACCTCGTGACTGTGATTTTAATAGGCCTACCCCCTGTGTACATCATGAGGAAGTGATGACTTCCAAATGACGTCACTTGTATTTGCATTAAGTTATTGAAAGGTGATGATCTTACAATAACTTAATTTTTTATTATGATGGATATCTTACGTTGTCTATGCAAATGATAATAGATTATACTTTGCATGGTGGATGTTTATATGGTAAGCATTATGAGAATGTGTGTGCACATACCTTATAAACATTTTTTTAGAACATGGTGAATGTTATGCAAATTGATGTTCTGGGAGGCCATTTACACAAAGTACTTGGTGAGTGTCATGCAGCTTGATGTTTTGAAGGCCATTACTCACAAAGTACTTGATGAATATCATACAACTTGATGTTTTGGAAGGCCATTACTCACAGTACTTGGTGAACATCGTGCATCTAAACATTCTGGAAGGTCATTACTCAAAGAGTATTTGGTGAATATCATTGATATTCTGGGAGACCAATTCTCATGATATCATATGTGATATCAAACATTTTTTAGTAATTGGTGAATATCATGTATTTTGGGAGATCAATACTCATGATATCAGATGTGATATCAAAACCTTCTTGAGTACTTGGTGGATATCGAATGTCAATATTCTAAGAGACCAGTACTCATAGTATCAGATGTGATATCAAACCTTATTTGAGTATTTGGTGAATATCATGTATTGATATTCTGGAAGACCAATAATCTTAATGTCAAATGTGATAACAAAAAGTTGAATATTACATTGAGGAAATATATGGTCATGTGTTTATCCTCCCTAGCTAAGAGGGAGTGTTGATGTTTTGTAGCTTTTCTCTGAATATATATATATAATTATAAGAATGTGAGTATGTTAATGAACAGACATGTCCCTGGACATGTCTATTCTTTACTCATCATATAGTTCATTAACATAATCAGATTCTTATAATTAATTATATATATATAATATCTCTAATATATATATATATATAAGAGGATGTTGCATTTGAAAAACATATACTAGACATTATGGCAATGCTATTACATTTGCAATGGTCCTCAAAAAAACAACACCAAATTCTGCCACCTCTGCCGAGGATGGGGCGATGTCCCACTTTCACTATTTGTTGATTTGACTATTTATGTTCAATGTTCGATATTCCAATTCAATGCAATGTTCAAGTATTTACTCTTTTACATCGTTATATCTTAAATTGCAATACATCTTTTCATAACTAGCATATTAAGTACCATATGTATAGTATATACAACCCCCCATTGTCCCCTGACATCCCCAAATTAAGACCCCTCTATCCCCATGTACTAAAAACTTGTCCCTCCATTTTGTAGTCCTGTACTCCAAGGCAATGTAACTATGATATTTATATACAATAGTATAGGTAGACGGCCAACAAGTCCCCACATAGATGCTAACAAGTGTTCAGCACATATGTTGTATTGTAGAGATGGACAGAATAATGCAAAGTGTCAAACTCATATGGTCTTGGTTGTATCAATATATGTGTGAGGATGCCAATTTTACACAATTGTGTGTGTTGTGTGTTGGATCTGTTCAATTAATGTTGCATTAGTATTTGTGAGCACTATGTTGTGCTCGTTGATTGTGTTCATAGTGTTGGTGCATAAGGATGTACTCAAGTCAAAAATAATGAGTGGTTTTCCAATGGTTACCCATAGTCACAATTGTGCTTCTATGGTTGTGAATTGACTAAACAAGTTGGCTAACTCTGCAAGTTACTTGCACAAATTATTCTTTAAACCTATTTAATGATCCTTTGGTTTATCTACCAACAGTGTTTCCAATCATAGTTCATCTCTTGTAGAGCATTTTTTGGCATTTCGTGTTGGTAGTTTCTAAACTTTCCTAAGCCTATCATCTACAGTAAAATGATCAAACCAAAGTTTTTAATTGCACCCTTCTGCAAAGTCTCTAAATAGGCCACCATAGCTCCTCTCTAACCTATAGGGGTCTAAGCCTAATCAACATTAAATATACATATAATCAAGCAATCCACTCTTCCAAATCTCACTTGCTTATTTAGGTCAATGTTGGTTTCCTATGTTTGTCTCCCTCTGAGCTATCCTTATCTTTGCTTTTCCCAACTTCCAAGCACAATTAGAAAGAGAATGAAAAGGCCAACTCCTCCATTTAACATTACTAGTCCCTTCCATCTAAAGTTGTTCACATTCTTCAAAAGATTGGTGAAAAGGAAAAACAGTGCTTGGAACATTATCATGTCCCTTGTTACTTTTCAAGTTAGGTTTGAAGTTTGGTTGTTTTTTGGAAAAATATTCATTGCATGACAAAGCATACAATAAGGTGAAACCTCTTCAATATGGATCTTATACTATTCTTGAAAAAGAGTCCATATAAATATTCATCTTGATCACTTGACACAACTAGACATCCAAAATGCCATCAATGTCAATCTACTCAAACATTGTTATGAGATGACATTTAAATTTTAGTTTCTCATCAACCACTCTACAAATGTTCCCTTTTCAGCTTTTGCTGGATGATGGTCAAGTTCTCAAGAAGACACGGGATTTGATAACATAAAATAACTTTTTGCCAACTAAGGTCCACTTCTGAATCAACATCAATGGATTCTTAGAAATAGATTTTTCGGTTTTTTCTTTCACTTTTGAGAACACTGGAATCTAATCCTCCCATTCTTGGAAGGAATGATAATGATTCTTGAGTGCTTATGAATAGACGTAAAATAGATTTACTTAAACGTTCAGTGCCATTATTGTTATCTTCTGTTAAAAGCTAAAAAACACAGTACTTTTACTCCTGATTGGTAGGCTGTTAGACCTAACGTGGCTAATTCTTTTCTTGTTTAAGATTAGCTAGCAATTAATTTTTGTTTGGTTCTCACGTTTATTTGACCTAAAAAACATGGCTTTGATCATTTTTTCAGAATTTGTAATTTTGTCATAGTTTAGGCCTATATGAGCCCACTAACTTTTCAATTTCAGTTAATCATGTGTGTAATCAACTTTATAGTTCTAATGCAGACATTCTTCTCTAACACTTTTATGTAGGCTTTTTGTGTTTGCATTATTCATTCAGTCATTTTCATTTATTTATCATTAACATATCACCCTCTTTAAATTCACCCAATCCTTGATGATTCTTTTCATGATCTTCGCTTGTAACTTTTCATCTCCTATAAGATTGATAATATTGTTTTGGCTTGCACATGTTATTGTTGTTAGTAATTATCATGAACCTTTGGCCATTTGCAGTCATTAATATACTGTCTTTGTATTCCTTGTTTCTTCTTTTTCTTCTTCCTTGGTTCTTTCATTACGGTCTCACAAGCATCCTAGCAATCTTTTGATCACCCAAGAGATTGATGTTTGCAACAGGAACGTTACAATACATGGTGGAGTTAGTCTTCAAATGGAGCTTGTGGAAGTTGTGGCTTCAGTCACTACCAAGGTTTTGCTCGTGATAAGAAAAATCTTGCATAATTGTTTCTGTACACATGTATCAAACTACAAGGTGAGGATCAGCTTGAAATGCCACCGTACTGACCATCTCTTGTAATAAAAACCAAATATACTGCATCATAAACCATTACCATGACACGAAATGTACTCCAAAAACTGTGACTTTTTTATGGCTTAAGAAAGAGAAAACTGAAATTAAAAGAATGCAAATCAAAACTGTCTAGCTTAAGGACGGAATTCAAACGCACAAGCAGAAGATGTTCTCAATAAGCAGTAGAAGAAACTAGTCCAAGGAGATAATTAAATACTAACCATCTTCAAGATCAACATGTACAAAGAAGCTTGCAGCAACTATCAAGTAGCATAAAACAAGCATCAGCCCTTTGAAATAATTTGATGTGCCTTCCTGAAGAACAAAATGAAATAAATTAATACTTAATCTCTCATGAACAATTGCCTTCTACAAAATTTAATAGAACTTAACAATTCAACACAATATTCAAATTTGAAATGCCACGGTAGATCATTTTAACTGTTTCCTAAAGTTTTAATAAATAATTGTAGATTCCTCCATCAATTTTTTATGAAAAAACATAAGACATAATATATTGAAGAAAGACTACACAAAATTTTCTACACAGCAGAAGAATTCTCTTACAATGGGAGAGTAACATGTAAATATTTGTATCAAAAAAATGAAATGCTAAAACATTTGTTCTTAGAAGATGATACATAAAAATTAATAATCTTTCATCCATTAATTATTTATTTTGTTGAATTGTCAGCTCTTCAAGGTATCATCCAAAAAAATAGGGAAGAGAGAAGAGAAAATGATATTTTGAATTGAACATTCAAAATGAAAACCAATAGAAAAACATTATGCAAGTGATCACATGCTTTTTACTGTTTTAATGTTCAGTTTCTACACACCCTCCTCATGCAACTTCCTCCCCTTTGATTGTTCTGTAGCCTGTTAAGACTTATATGTCAGAAGTGCTCTGGTTTGTATACCTCATACATCAAGGGATTAAGTTTGTATATCTTTATACAAAATTGTGTAAGAATAGAGAACAATCCTCTTGTTAAATGCTTGCATAAATATCATGTCGTTAGTATTACCAATGATGATTCTAGCTTGGCAGTAAGCTTACTTTTAGGTTTAGATATCTTCATAAAGGATGAACCGTACACAACGCCCCCACCCCTCCTATACACCACAATGCACTTGGTATCTTCCTCTTAACCACTATGTTTTTATTCATTGAAGGAGGAATCGAAAAAGAATGAACATCTTCTAGCTAGACACATTTTACAAGGATGCTACTTAAAATGGAACATCTTATTGGAATTTTCTAACACGGCAAAAAACATTTTTAAACAAAAATTAGAGGCATTTATTGTTAAATTTGAACCAGAAATAAGGTAGATAAAGCTACATGAAAGAGAAACACACAAAAAAGAAAATGATTATCCTGGGAAAAACCCTCCTCAGCGAGGCAAACCCAGCCCACCAAAAATTAAGCTTTATTGAAGTCATCAATTCAATTTACAATATACTGCTCTTGATAAGAATTTCTTCAAGACTCAAATGTTCATATAATGATCAGAACTTTATGCTTGATACATGAAAAGTAACATCAATAATAATGTAATCAAACAATGTTTTCTAAAGCTGACGAAAAATGAACACTGGAATAGCAAAATATATGCTGAAATAATCACGGATTAAAGCTTCTCCACAATGACCTCAGATTAAACTGCAAGATATCATTCCAAACTGCATTCTATATTGAATAGAATATATGTAATTCCACCATCACCAAATTTTCTGCTACAGAAAGTGTATATATCTTTTAGTGCATGAACCAGCCACACTGAAAACAGACTAACAATAAATCTTGCTAACCATCGCAATTTGATAACTCCCAGAAAGACCAAAACTCTTTGCATACTGTCTGGAAATGATAAAACAATAATCTTGATTATAACCTCCGTCAATAGACATGAAACATCATCGAGAATAAAGCTTCAGCGGTGGAAAATAATCTTGACGCTTTCCGTAACAAAAAGAATCAAAAAACTCTGCCATTGATGCTGAGGTGTATAATTGAAGTGCCACTTCATCACTAAACATCCACATTGACACCTCTGGAAAGAAGGAAAGCAATCCACGAAGAATATGAGAGGCACGAACCGGGATATGAATATGAACAGGTCCAAAATTGAACAAAATGCAAAGGCACAAACAGACATAGGAGAAGCCATCTATAATATGAGAAGCCCGAACAGAACAAAAGAAGACTGCAGAAAAAATAGTCACCACAGACGACTGAAATTGGAACCACAGCAAAAATCAGGTAACCCTATCTCTATCGCAGCTACTATTCTCAACTTTTATAATCTTCCATGGCCATTTTAAACAATCACAAGGTTGCTTATGACTATTTATGACAGAAATGAGGTTATGTTTGAGAGTTTTTACAAGTGCATCAACAAGTTTTGTCTCCATAGTTTTTACATGAGATTGAAATTAGAAGCGCCAAAATTTGAACATATTCAGTAGAAGAAAAAAATTATTCTGGCCTTCCACGAGACTGTCTCCATACACCATGTGAGTAGTTGACCTGTCTGTAACATAAGAGACCACCTTTTCCTTACCTTTAATTATTTATATCATATATAGCTTGGGGTGCACTTTGCATCAATAAGCAAAATTTTTAATCATGAAATTCACAATGTTCTAAGCCTTCATATCATTTATATGCATATATTATTCACAATCCATCTATTATTTTTTTTTCCTTTCCTACATATTCCACAATAACACACTTAAAATCTGACACTCAAGTGAACTGCACAAGATAGTTCCAATATATATACTATGATCCCTGCACACTTCTACCTAGTAAACTTGGCCACATAAACTAACAGATGAGGTAATTCATTTTCAAATAAGTACCCATATCTTAGTTTAGGTCAAAGTAGTCGATCCTAGTTCTGACTCAGTTTCGGGGTTGTGGATTCTGCAAAAAAAATGGGCAGGTTGCACTACCATATGTGTGTGCATGCCTGCCTGCCTGCCTGTGCGTGCGCGCGCGTGTACGTGTGTGCATGCGTGTGTGTGTGTTAGATTCATATGTCCAATGTTCATTCATCATTGGTTCAAAACATCAAACATATAATAATAAGTGATGAGCATGATACTAAAGTTTGTTAAAAAAATAAATATGTAAAATCTATTGGTCGTGTTGATTATCATATTATGATGCCTAATGTAATCATGTTTTTGATGAGATACTCATACTTTTGATATTTGTAACTATTATTATTTAATATTTATATAATAGAAGTTAGCACCCTTCCATTTACCAAATTGAGTATTTAAAATTTTGATATTTATTGTTCAATGTTCAATGTTCCACTTTCATGTTCAGTGTTCAATGCAATGTTTTAGTATTTAAATTTTAGTAAATTAGTATTTTACATCTCTATGTCTTATATTGTTATACATCTTTTCATTATTAGCATTTTAAGTACCACATGTATAGTATATATTATATGCATCCCCTCCCCTGCTCCCCTCCCCCAATGTCATCCCCACATTAAGGCCCCTTTGTCCCCCCTATGCCCGGAAACTTGTCGCGACATCCCCTAGGACGGTGTAACTATGCTATTTCTCCATGGTCCCGTAGACTAACTAGGACATTTTAGGGATCTTGGGGGTATCTGGCCTAGGCAATTTCAGTTGCATGCAATTTTGAGGTGTTTTGATGTGGTTTTGAGATACTATTTATAATAAGTCAGTTGGACCAGATCAGTATCATCAGTGGTTTGTGGATAATATCATGTCAATGGTATTTGTTACTACCAACTAGACTTTGAATAATAGTTTACTATTATTATTATTAATTTATCTAATAATAAAGGTATAAAGTTAAATTAAAATATTTAACTTTATTGATTAGAGGGCTCAAGTAAAAGTGAAACTCATTTATATATTTAAAGTTCCCCTTTATTAGAAATACTTGGAGACTTAAATATTATAAAAACGAGTATTTCCATTTATACCACATTGGTTGGTGAGGTGTGTGGGCTCTCCTGAAATTGTAATAAAAAGCCTATGGAGTGCTTATTTCAGGTATGCTGAATTGAAGTAGGACCTTATGATTTATTTCAAGAGATCATCTTTACAGGTTTATGAGGACAAAATTTCTCATGGGAAACAATCTCTACATTGTTGAAAGACATGGTCTAAGATTGGTGCTTGCATTCAGGTAAGTCAACATAACTCAAGATTTCTTATTTGCTGGTTGAATGGTTCGAATTTCATCAGCTTGTTTGAAAACAGTTTGAAGATGATTCAAGAATAAAGGAATGAGAAGGAGAAGGCATTGCCTTTCATTGGTTTATGCTAGCCATACCATATTAGAGTTGTAGCTGCATATGTATTTGTACCGGTCATACATCTTCCAACCTGGCGATAACTCCTCTTATAGCTGTGTTACTACAAGTAATTTACATGAGACTGCTGGGCCTTGCGTTTGAGGGCCTAAAGTGACTACATCCGCATCTTGAAAGACATCCATTGCTGTCACAGTCAGTGGCAACTCCTGGGGTTTTTAATCTACATTTTGGAGGGTTGATGTTACCTTCTTTTGGGCATCAATACTGCTGGTGAAGATCTGAAGCAGACTTAGGGCATTCAAGGTTTTGGAGGGTTGTCATGACTCATACTCATTCTCAATGCTAATTTGAGCCTTGCATTGAACATTATACCAGTCCTGAGCATTCATTATCATGTAATACAGACATTACCAGGTCTGCGGTGTTATCTTTTGTTGTCCTCCATTTTAAAAATGAAGGTAACGGTACGAAACTTTTTCAACTAAATTCCACATTCTCTAAGATAATTCACTATTTAGTTGGTTAAGATTGATCAACCAATCATTCCCAAGTCACATAGTGAATCCTTTTATTGAAGGCTTTCGTCAGGTATTTTTTGTTTTTCATTATTAAGCCTATGCTTGATTTTTGAAGCCTTCAAAGTCCTCGAGGGTTTTTTTAGTTTGCTTTAATCTTTTTGTTACATTCAATCTCTTGCTTTCGGTTTTCTCTTCGATTCAGTATATCTTAAGGCTCGATCGGACTTATTAGTCAAAATATATGACCATTTAAATGCCCAAAAAGTGGACTCTCCAAGCTCAATCGCATATTTAAAATATTGATGTTATATTTTAATGTTGAGTTGCACATTTTGAAAAATTAAACTTAAAATGACTTTATGTTATGTTTTTAACTTACTTTATCACTTTTGATTTATCACTTAAGTGATTTAAGTGACTACAGTGCATTTTATATTAAAATTTCATGTTGAGTTGCTTTTTGATTTTGCACTTAAGTGACTATAGTGCACTATATAGTCTAATTTAATGTTGAGATTTAGTAAATGTTTTATTTAAAACATATGAGTAAATGTTGCTTTTTAAATAAATATTTACACAATATGTAAACTACATAGCGTAAATATTCTATTTGACCAATTTAAAGTGATATTTACTCAGTAATCAATAAGACGTGCTAATAGAAAGTTTTAAGTTGTCCAACTCAATAACATGTCTTTTTTCAAATATGTTAAATGCAATTGCATCTAGAGAATGTAATTTTTTCTCTTGCAACTATCAAAATATGCAAATGCATCTCTAGAGTGTGATTTTGGCTTAGAAGACCCAAATTCATGAAAGTCAAAGCATATTTTAAAACATGCAATGACACCTAGAGAGTGCGATTTGCACTTGGAGGCAAAAATAAAATGTCGTTGCATCACTAGGGTGCGATTTGCACTTGGAGGCATGTTTGACTTAGACAAATGAAAAACCACAAAAAATACAAAAAATAAAACATGCACTTACACCCTGAGAGTCTGATTTGCATGACAAAATGCATTTACAGCCAAGGCATCACATCAAATACCCTTCTAGAGTGCGATTTGCACTACAAACTCATTTTTCCTATATCTGTTTCAGGTGTTTAGCCTCAAAGGGTGCAATTTACGCTAAAACAAGTTATTGCCGTGCCATTTTAAATATGCATTGATGTCCCAAGGGTGCGATTTACATCTTATATGCTAAAACATCCCATACATTTACATCTCAAAGGCATATATCTTCAGCCACATGTTGGGTGTTACATGTAATGGCTTCTCAAGAGTGCGGTTTGCACTAAATCTCACAAATATATGCATTTCCAGCCCATGTGTTTACATCCAATGAGGTGCTTTGGTAAACAATCACGGTTGAGGTGTTTATATGTTTCCCGAGATGCTCTAGAAAATGAAAAATCACAAGATTTGGGAAATGAAAAATCACGAGCTCTCGGAAATGAAAAATCACGAGCTCTCGGAAATGAAAAATCACCTTAAGCAGGAGAATGCTCGTCTTCACGAGATCATTCACCAACAATCTTCGCACCCCGTGGTCATCACGTCACAAACAGCCTAGGTGAATCAGAGAGCCGAGGCAACAAAGGCCTTGTTCAAAGAGATTATTTCAAAAAGAGTTCGGTCAATCAAAATGTAATCAACGTCCTTGAACCTATCAGAGGTGTTGAAGAAAGACTCCATGAGATGATCAGTTCTTCCAATCAAGACACCAATACCCTGAAAGAAGATCTGGGTACCTAGAATCAAATGGAAAGGAGTGATTTGGATATCCTAATCACGTACAACATATTTTCATCCCTGAATATGGACTTATGGGTCACAAAGCACATGTGAAGGAAAATCTTTTAGCAAAGTTACAAGGAGCCCTAGAAGGTTGTCAAGCAATAGAAATGGAACTCATGAGAAATCAAGGCAAATGAAATGCAAGCTCCTTACTGAAGATGATAACCTATACATTGAAGAGAAAATGACTTCAGATTACAAGGACAGAGTCAATGCTGATTTTGATTCTAAAGATTTTGGATCACATACAATGAATTGGTTACAAGTTTGTGGCAAAGCACTTGTAGGATTCTCTTGCAGAGAATTATAAAGATGTAAAATCAGCACATGGAAATGCAGTCAGAATTGAAGCCATTTCAAAGATGTTGAAGATTCCAAATCTTCCTATGGTCCATGATTGTATTGCCAAATATAAGACTTTCCTTGATAATCTCAAGGTTTGATTCAACTTTCTTCACCATTTTTCTTTCTAGTTATTAGGATTTCATCTTTGTAGTTGTAAAAAGAGGAATTGTATGTGATTCAATTACATGTAATTCGATTACATGTCCTTACGATATGTACTACAATAATTCTTCTCACCTGATTTTATCGGGTCAAATTGGTTGAAATGCTCCCACTTTTTCCTACTTTCTCTCACTTCTTTTCCTATATAAGAAGTGCCCCCCTCATTGTAGAATCCATCTTTTATTATATGCAAGAAAGCTCTGATAAAATTGTGCAAGCATAACTTTGATTGTGTAGTACTACTTTGAACAAAAGTGAATACGTTTCTCTTAGTTACCGATTCAAGATACGAATCCGATTCGGGTACGTGAATCGGATCCGTGGATTCGTGATTTTTTTTTTTTCCCGATTAGGATTCGTGGAGGATTCGTGAATATATATATATATATATATTACTGATCTTGCCCAAGCCCCAACTAGTAACAGATATATATATATATATATATATATATATATATATATATATATATATATATATATATATATATATATATATATATATATATATTTATTTCTCTCATTTATTAGTATATATAGTGCATAAAAAGGTCATTTTAGCACTAGAAAGCAAAAAAATATATTTAAAAAAGTCATATTAAATAACTTAGACTCACTTAAACTTGTCGATCCTTGAGGATTCACGCTAGATCCTTGAGGATTCGTGCTTGGATTCATGCAGATCCGGGCAGGATCCTTGTTTTACACAGTGGATTCGTCAGGATTCGTGGGCCACGAATCCTGACGAATCCACTGTGTAAAACAAGGATCCTGCCTGGATCTACACGAATCCAAGCACGAATCCGGATCCGGATCGGACCCGAATCCGGATCCGGCCTCTAGGGCACGAATCCGGTAACTAAGAAAGAAACAATTGGAGCTGAAACTTTGATTCAGAGCAACTGTGATAGTGCAAATTGGAAGCTTTGACTGTAATTTGTGTCTATTATCTTTGATTCATGCTATCATTGTGTGTTTATAATAAAGCATAGCAAATTAAGAGGCAATCGGGGCCAAAGCTTTGACTGTAACTTGTATTGGCATCTCAAATTCACCAAAAATAGTTAGAATTCCCTACATCTGAAAGTCTTTGCGCCCCAATACTAGAGGTTATTCTTATAGAATAGATTAAAACAAGACTTAGAGCCAAACCGGTATGCTTTCAATCAATCTTTTAGTTGGTGCTGGTTTATCAATATCACCGTTTCCAGCTATTAAATAGAAGCTAGGATACCACTTGTCTAGAATAGGGCTAGAAGTGGATGTTAATCCAGACGGATGTTGGATGTGTCTGAAAGCCCTATGGAGGCTTCCCAGAAGCCTGCCACAGGTTTCCGAACACATTCAGAGGCACACGCGGACCCAACACCCAGAAACACATTTAAAAACCAAAAAATAACCTTAAGTTGTCTAATTTGCATGTGCTTAATTGACCTTTTTAGGTCATTTTTCGCATTGAAACCCTAAAAAGACCCTAAAGGTCAATGTTGAAGCATTCACAGCTCATTTTGGAACTTTGTTTACAGCTATAGCCTACTTCTCATTTGGTCTCCAATTTGCATTGTGAAGGTAAGTTTAGCATTTTCAAAGAGGATTGATCAAAGGGCAAGAGATAGCTTCCTCAAAGGAGTTTAAAGCATTTAAGGTAAGTAATCAATCCCATTCTTGAGCATTTAAATGAATTTTTTTGAGTTTTTGATGAATTTTTTCAAGTTGTTGAAGATATTTTTCAAGCTTTTTTTTTCAAATTTCTTTTTTTTAAGATATCAAGAAGCAAGTTTGGTTATCTATTTTAGTAGTTTTTTTCACTTGTTTGCAACTGTGTGCATGATGTTCATAGTTGTTAGGACCTAATTAAAATTTATTTATTTTTTATATAATAGGTTGCAAAAAACTAGGCAAGAGTGAACGCTAGGGTAGTGCTAGTCAAAGTTCAATGGGAGGCCAAGGAGGGCATGGGACAAATAATTTTGAAACTAATATAGGATCTCCTTTGTGGAGACATACAACAAGGATATCACAGGTTTCAAGAGGTGGCTCCTACTATTGGAAGTGCAATTATTGTCAAAGTAACAAAGGAAAACCTTTCAATAGCACATATTCCCGAGTGAAGCTTCATTTTATGGGCCCTACTGGAAAAGGATTTGGAATGTGCAGAGGCAAAAATGGTATTGGGATGACTAGTGCAGAAAGAGTTTCATTTGTAAGAAAACCAGAAGTTGCTGATGCATTGGTCAAAAGATCAAAAAAAACTACTATCAAGCTCCATTCTAAGAGCAAGATGCATGCACCCACTGAACCAATTGTATCCTCCCAACACCCATTCTTGCAAGTACCTGTAACAATAGGATGAGGAAGAAGTGGGAATTTCAACCTGCAAAAGAGGCCCTTTGTACACCATATTTATAATGGAGGCAAGAAACTGTGTCGATGAAGCTATTGCATGTTGCCTCTATGCGAATGGACTCCCTTTCAACTTTATGAGATCACCATATTGGAAGGAAATGGTGGCAAAAATCAAAGAATCACCAACTAATTTCACAAGCCCTGGGTATGAAAAGGTGTGTATGACTCTATTGCAACAAGTGAAGACACATATAGAGAAAGACCTTCAACCAATCAAAAAATCTTGGAAAACTTCGGGTCTAACTATTGTATCAAATGGTTGGAACGGTACAAAAAACAGGGCACTGATTAATGTGATTGTAGACTCCCCCAAACGGGCAATGACTTTGAAGGTTGTTGATTGTGAGGGGGAAGTGAATGATTCCAAATTCATTTCTAGAATTCTCATTGAGGCCATCAAGATGGTGGGTAGTGAGAATGTGATACAGGTGGTCACAAACAATGCCAAAAATTGCAAGGGTGTGGTTGCTTTGGTTGAGAGACAATACGACCACATTTTTTGGACCCCATGCACCATACGCTCCCTTAACTTGGTCATGCAAAACATTGGCGCTCAAATAGATTAGGTGAAGAAAATATACCAAGACAGGGAGGAGATACAAATGTTTGTGACAAAGCACCACATGTCACAATTCATGTTTATAACACACTCCAAATTGGAGTTGCTAAGAGTAAATTAATTTTTTGGAATTACTAAGTTTCAATGTTTCATGGATTTATAATTTAGTTATAATTTACAATTTTATTATCAATTGACATATTGTTAACTTGCTTTTAGGTTGTTGAGACCCGTTTTGCATCTAATACAATTGTTATGAGACGGCTCCTCAAGGTAAAAGATGCATTGAGCCAAATGGTCATGTCATCTCTAATCGATGGGGCATATGGAAGTCCTCAAATTCAAAAAAAAGCCCAAAGAGTCATGGATTTCACCGAGCCCATCATGACTATGCTCCACTTTTCTAATACAGATACACCTTGCTTGGGGGATTTGTTTGATGACATGGACACCATGGTCTAGAAGGTAAAACATTCTATAAAAGCACGTGAGAGTGACCCCACATAAAACAAAGCCTTATTCAATCAAGTGGAAGCAATCATCCACCTTCGCTGGGAGAAAATGCCAACCCTATTGCACATCCTTGCATATGCCTTATCTCTTAGGTACTATAGTGAGGAGGTACTTGGTATGCCGGTTAGAGGTGCACCATTTGCGATGAGGAGGTTGTTGAGGGGTGCCACAAAGTTCTTACAAGAGTCTTCCTACTGGACGAAATGCATGAAAAAGTGAGGCTAGAATTTAGTTTGTTTGCTTCGGGATTAAAGCGTTCTCCATTTGCAATAAAGGGCCAAAATAGATTGGGAACTATCACATGGTGGTACATATGGTGGTACATGTATGGTCAACCTTTCGTGCATCTTCAACCTCTTGCCATCAAGGTTCTATCACAAGTAAGTTTTAATTTTTGTTTCGTTTTATGTTTACCATTTGCATTCTAGAATTTAATGTGTAACATATTCTCTAAAATTAATTTGCTTTTCATTTGTATGTTTAGTGACCACTATCTAGGTTGCTACTTCCTATGTTGCTAAAAGCAATTGGAGTACATACTCCTTTATCCATTCAGTGAAGCGCAACTAGTTGGGCTTCAAGAAAGTTGCAGGCTTGGTCTTTGTCCACACCAACTTGCATCTTTTGTCAAGTAAGAATGATCAATTTGCAATGAGTAGGTTGATGAGGGGTGCCACAAAGCTCTTACAAGAGTCTTCCTAATGGAAGTAATGCATGAAAAAGTGAGGCTAGAATTTAGTTTGTTTGCTTTGGGATTAAAGCATTCTCCATTTGCAGTAAAGGGCCAAAATAGAATGGGAACTATCACATGGTAGTACATGTATGGTCAACCTTTCATGTATCTTCAACCTCTTGCCATCAAGATTCTATCACAAGTAAGTTTTAATTTTTGTTTTGTTTTATGTTTACCATTTGCATTCTAGAATTTAGTGTTTAATGCATTCTCTAAAATTAATTTGCTTTTCATTTGTATGTTTTGTGACCACTATCTAGGATGCTACTTCTTCTATTTCTAATAGAAATTGGAGTACATACTCCTTTATCCATTCAATGAAGGGCAACTAGTTGGGCTCCAAGAAAGTTGCGTACTTGGTCTTTGTCCACACCAACTTGCATCTTTTGTCACGTAAGAATGATCATTACAAGGAAGGGACAAAAGCTTTGGGATGTAGCCCCTGAGTGTGCAGATTTGGATGCAACAATTCATGATCTTACTACACTCGGAGATGATGATGATGATAGTGTGGCGCATAGTCCATCTAGCATAAGTGGAACCCTTTTTGGTTCAAATGATCTTTCAGCAGTTGAAGATAATGATGAGAATGTGGATTTTCTTGCAGATCCTTATGATTCAGACTATGATGCATATTAGTCTTAGTTACTAGATTCGTGCCCTAGAGGCCGGATCCGGATTCGGGTCCGATCCGGATCCGGATTCGTGCCTGGATTCGTGCAGATCCGGGCAGGATCCTTGTTTTACACAGTGGATTCGTCAACAAGGATCCTGCCCGAATCTGCACGAATCCAAGCACGAATCCTCAAGGATCCAGTGTGAATCCTCAAGGATCGACAGGTTTAAGTGAGTCTAAGTTATTTAATATGACTTTTTTAAATATTTTTTTTTGCTTTCTAGTGCTAAAATGACCTTTTTATGCATTATATATACTAATAAATGAGAGAAACAAATAAATAAATATATATATCTGTTACTAGTTGGGGCTTGGGCAAGATCAGTAATATATATATATATATATATATATATATATATATATATATATATATATATATATTCACGAATCCTCCACGAATCCTAATCAGGAAAAAAAAAAATCACAAATCCACGGATCCGATTCACGTGCCCGAATCGGTAACTAAGATATTAGTTGATTGAATCTTCAACCTTGAACTAAGCTTTTATTTTATTGGAATCTTGAACATGACCTAATGGAACTTATAATTTATTGTCTACGGCTAAACTCTAATGTTGAACAAGTACATATTGATATGAATTTTGATAAAGGGTGAAGTATCATAGTCGCACTATCAAACGATTTGTTTTTGTATATTTCTTGCATTTCTTTGCATATTGTGTGTGTGTGTGTGTGTGTATACTCACACACTTCCTCCTGCATCTGCTTCCAGAAAAAAAAATTCCCTGCATCTTGTATCCACTTCTGAATCGGTAACTTAGGATAGAGGTATAGTTAGAGATTTCATCTTGCCCATTACTCATTCCACGGGTAAGTGGATTCTTTCCTGAAAGATAAGAGGAAAGAATATTGGTAACACCCAATTACAAAATCTCTCAACTTCTTGCTTACCTTGAGTTGATCCAAGAAACAGTAAGAAGGGGGAGCCTTCCCTTTAAGGTAGGAGAGATTTGTCTCATACGCCTAGTCTACCTATTGTGCGACTTAATTCGTCCAAACTATCGATTGCAAAATATCCACCCAACAATTTTAATCTAATTTGCTAGGAAACCGATGTGCCTAGGAAAGTAGTAGAAGCATAAGCAGGCACAGAAGCGTTGTGGATGCCTCCCAAATGCATTGCATCTAAAGTTGTTGAATATTTGAACATGTAGTCCCATAAAACATGGAAAAGAATTTATTTATGCAGGTTGTTGAGTCGTCAGACTCCTCAAAGTTCGATTATGGATTGCATCAGGGAAATTCCACCTAAACTAGGCGGATAGATAGACTCCTTTCCCACTAATAAGATAGAGCAGAGAACAAAATGCTTGGACCCATATATAGGCAAGTGGGGTAGCACTTCAGGGACTTAATGTCCTCCCAATACCAACCAGCATACGTCATGTGGTTGGGTGTCACCGGTATCAACAATTGGTTGATCCCACGAAGTGCAACTCACTATGGCTCGTGGCCCAAACAATGTTCACCCCTATTCATCCACATCCAATATATGAACACACATGACAAGACAAGAATGTAGTCCTGGGCTGCAATGAATAGATCAAAACGAGAGAAGGCGACAATGGTTTATTGTATATTTAAATATTAATATGATGAACATGTTTTTTAATATAGTTTATTGTACTTATTTAATATATATTAAGTGTATGATTAATATTATAATAAAATTTATATTGTAATTTATTTATTTATTAATATTTATTAAGCTATGATTAAACTATAAATTTTAATAAAAAAAATTTGTCAAATTGATTGTAATAATAATTGTTTAGAGTTATAAATATTTTACAATATTAATTATTGCATATATTTTAATATTTCTATATATACACGCGTCCAAAGGCATCCACATCCCCCCAAAGAAATTCACGCATTCACGAGTTAAGGTTGAACAGATTTATATGTTATCAGATTTTAATGTTGCTATGATATGTTTTAGTGGACTGTTGTATCTTTTCTTTACACTTATTGATTTATGTACTTACAAGATACTTGGATCAATCATTATAAATATAATAGTGTGGAGAGATGCCCCATGTCTCATAACCGATCACTAACTAATCAATATATTAATTGATATCAATAGCATGATTAATAATTATTATATATGTATATTTAATAATGTACATATATATATATATATATACATGATTGATAACCATAATCATAGTAGTATATAGAAGGAGGGTAGTGATCAAATGCTCAAGCCCGATAGGCCACTTATGCATTTGATTTCCTCGATAGGAATAATCCAACCGAAGCTACAATTCATTAACACTCCCTCTTAGCTAGGGAGGATAATTTCTATCCAGATAAACAATACAATATGCTAATGTATTGTGGAGAAGAATATCACCTTAATATTATATTTGAAATTATGGTATCTCCACAAATATCAAATGACATCCACCATAATAGATGTTGCCTCACAATAACATCAAGAGTAAGGTGTATTCATGAATATCAATCATATGATATTCACCACACTCATATATTTTCTGGTATGTACACTTCTCATGATAACTACCAGAGAAGATATTTGCTCATGGCTTATCCATGGATATTACGTCACATAATGTCCACCATGAAATATCTCAATAATATAACTTATTGTGGCTATCCATAAATATCAATTCTCGTGATATCCACCACTCATTTAACATTACTTAAGAGAGATCAACTATCATGACATGTCCACAAGATATCAAGTATCATGATATCAATCATAGTAGATTTTCATAGATATCATCTCACTGTGATGTCCACCATTATTGTGAGATTGTCACCTCACGATGATGGTAATATGTACAAGTGTTCATCATTGAGAGATCGTCACCTCTTAATGATGTTCACAAGGGCCCATTAATCATTCAACCAATGAATTTGTGGACTCGCACACGTCATCCACCATGAATCATATCAAAGTGTGGAATAAGGGCTTTCATTTCACACTTCTCTCTCACAAGGAAGAACTCAATAAGAAATTATCAAGATTTTGACCTCCTCGTTCAAGGCCTAGATACCAATGCGTCCAGGAAATCACCAGATGCTGGTTCTAGTGCTATCGGATGTGTGGATGCGTTTTAATGTTGCATTGGTGCTCACAAGAAGCTTGTCCAATGCCTGCAAATGTGCGCAAGATGCATTTCAAAGCATCCAGAGAGAATCCAAACAGCAACTAGAGAGCATCCAGACTTTTTCAATGCCCAATCACTTAAATGACTTTAAAAAACATGTTATTAAGTTATTAGTATTACTTTTATTTCAATTTGTACTATCAATGGTGAAGTATCATGCTATGGAATGATGATTTATTTGTATATTTCTTGCATTCCTTTGCATACATAAATTATAGTATAAATATATATATAATACATTAATATATGGATGCACCCAAACACATCCAAAATCCCAACCAAAAACATCTGGCGTATCCACGCATCAGCACCCCGCAGCTGCATCCACATTTGTATCAGAACTAGCATCGGTAACTTGGTTCAAGGTTGCCTCTAATGAACTTGTCAAACTCCATCTAAATCTGTAATCAACCTTACTTCATGGCAGCAAGTCGTGTCTTTATTCTTTGGCCTGCATCAAGCCTTTTCCTTGAATCCTCCTTGATCCAACAAGTATCCATCTATCTAGGAATATTAAGACCTATATATCTGCATAAAGGCCTTCTAGCCTACACAAATGGAGCTAGTCCTCTAATGGATCGCTAGTGAAGCCATCTCGACATGGTCTACCCCCTCTTGAGCAATATGACCAAGATCCTCAGAAAAAGCAGATCCTCTAGCTACTCCCTTTGTCATGAAAGCATACCCTTCTCACATGATCCCTATCATGGAAGAATCTTTCTCCAAGAGACTCTCATAATTCGGCATGACCCACATACAGCTAAAAGTGCTAGATTCAAGACCACTTTGGACCTGTTGTCTTAATATCAATGACCATCCTGAGATTTATAACAAAGGCCCCTCGCAGTCTGCTCCTCACTAGGTGAGCCCTTTTGCATAATAATCCCAAATGCTACAATGACCTACATAAATGCCTCGACAACATTTAATTTTCCTACAAGAACATCCCCAGAGACCAAGGCAAAGAACAAGAGCATAGAAAGGCAAATGACTTTTATAATACATACACAGATACAAATAAGAGATTAACTGCAAAATATGAAAATTGTACAAGGGAGAACACATATCTCACTATTGTGGAACAAGCGCTCATCAACATCTGTCTTTATGTAATCTGCTTCCTTCTTCGAGTATAAGCCTTCCTCCAGATAAACACTGATATCAAGCATAGGTCTTGGTCTCAAAACAGCTCTGCCTACCCTTCAAAGTGCTGACAAATATATTCACTTCATATGCCGGATGTTAGAAATGTCAATTTCCCAAATATTTGTTTTCTACCACATAGACTTGTTAATGTTCGAGCTTAATATATCTCTGTTATAAATCTCAGCACTTCCCAACTCGCAGTTTGACTTGCACATAATTTCTCAACATTGCTGTAGGCTGCAGATTGCAATCTGGTATCCTCCAAAGATGGACTGAACAACAACAGAAATGTTAATTTACTTCTATTCTGAGCTCAGACAAAAAAGTCCATGTTCAACTCCGTACACAATATAGCACTCAGTAGATGGAAAGTAATATAAGGAATAAGAATCCACAGAGTATCAAAATTAGTCATGAATCTCAGAGTATCTCTAGAACAGCACAAACAGGTCCTGCTGAAGATTATTCAATATATGAGTGGCTACATGAAAGACTGCCCAATCTCTGTGTACTAATTAACTTGATGCTGAATCCACTTGCAAGAGATAATTTGTTTCAAATCTTCAAAAACGATTTGGCCTTGTTGTGAATGCTTGAAACAACCCAATACAATATCCGGTTAGTAGATATACATATGCCCTGAGAAAGACTAAACTGCAATATGAAAGAAGGCTCGAATGTTTCCAAGTCAATCTATCTCCAGATATGCTGGAAACAAATTCTAGAGTTCCCACCTAATTCCAGAATTTATGGCAACCATTAATAGAATTTATTTCAACTGACTTCCACTTCCCTGTGTAGTGACACTGACAACAAAGCCAAATACTACCAAACCTCCATTTGATAGAATATTACAAGGCAGATTTTATATCACGTGCCAGTCTTAAACATTTATGGCACATACATCCAGCGTGTTTGCCATATCTCAATGGAATGCCTCACAAATATATTTCCTTAGTTTTTATTCAAGCCCTACAGAGATATCAACATCTGTTATTACCATGACAATGTAAAAATGTCTCCTCAATGCTCTGCATATTAGTCAAGTAGCTGTAAGGTGATTTTAACTTTTTTTTTCAGATTTCTTCTCTTCAATCCTTCACACCTTTTCACACAGCATGCTCCATTTATATACATAGTGTAATCGTCTTAGCATTCTCTGCAAACTGACTTCATAAATAAGATATTTTATTCTAATGGAAGGTGGTTCTCACAACACTTCACACTTGAATTTCTTTTTCATACACGAGTCATTCTGCGTTGAACAATCTCGTTTCATATACACTTCTCTCAAACACTTCCCAGAGTAAATATTATACACCACATTACCTTTCTTACCATTGATGTTAGCATATATATAAACTTCTTTCCATCAACAACAAAATGAGAAGTTTGCTAACAGACTAGACAGTTAGACTCAGTTAAGAAAAGATAAACATTGTGGACAGACGTAGATGTAGAAGACCAATATACGATATGTTCAGGATAGATGTAGAAGGTCCGATCACGTACTGATTACGAAATCATAGAAAATATATTGCTCGTGTAATTTATGTGTGCGTTCCCCCAAGAAATATCTAATTCGACAGTTGTATGCTGGTGTAGGGCCATGTCTGTCTCCACGTGGTCTTCTGGTGTAGAGTCGTGTCTATCTCCCAAGGTATTATATCCTTAGTGCTGATAATACATAAATATTTCTGTGATGAAAGACAGGAAATACAGCCACAGCATGAAAAATACTAAATTTGCCAAGCTTAACATGCTCTTTGATGCCACACAGATTTGATCCCACCCAAGTTTTTGATGCATTCATTGTTGGCAAAATGTTCTAGATCAAGTCTGTAAATCACACTACAGCAGAGGCTCAATTTCAATATTTAATTCGCATAAATTCTTTCAGCAACAAGACACATCAGTATGTTTGATCCTTCCAGCGACAAGATAATTTTACAATCACCTTACAGCTACTTGTTATCAGATTTTAATGTTGCTGAGATATGTTATAGTGGACTGTTGTATCTTTGCTTTGCACTTATGGATTTCTGTACTTACAAGATACTTGGATCAATCATTATAAATATAATAGTGTGGAGAAGTGTCTCTCATAGGGACATGTCTCATGACCAATCACTAACTAATTGATATAATAATTGATATCAACAGCATGATTAATAATTGTTACATCAAACCCAATCAAGCATATTAGTATATTTAATAATGTACATATGCAATATCAAATGTATATACATGATTGATAACCATAATCATAGCAGTACACAGAAGGAGGCTAGTAATCAAATGCACAAGGCTGATAGGCCACTTATGGATTTGATTTAATCGATAGGAATAATCCGACCGAAGCTACAATTTGTTAACACCGTGCACTGGATTCTCGCATCTGTATCTGTATCTGCACCTGAATCTGCAACTTAGCTAATTTGTAATGATTGGAACAGATTATATAAAATCTGAATGAGTTTATGGTACCAGCCTTTAATATCCATGGTATGTTGCAAAGAACCACGTTTTATGTATAGTTTCCTATATTGAATGCAATCTGAAAGTTTTGATTCGTAAACAACAACAAAATTATACAAGGCTGCCTGTTACAAGGTTGGGTCAAAGTTATGAAGAACAATATCTGTTTCAATTTCATGCAAAGCAGGATAATATTAGCTAACATATTATGCTCTGTCAAAATAAAAAAGGAAAGTGAATGTTTCAAAATGAAGCCAAAAGTATCTCAATATTTGCAAATAAGGAAGCACAACAATATTTAATATTTGAACAGAAGTATTGAAAAATTACACAAAACCTATTTAATTAGGTCAAGGCAAACCTGAAGCATAAATGCTACCACAAGGACTGTAATAAATAGTGAAGCAGTCTCAAAAAGTTGAAAGTTCAAATCCATTCGCTCTCCCATAATCCACCCAATAACCACACAAAAAGGAATCTGCATCCAAATATGTTGAATAAATAGAGTAATATATAACAGTAACTGAAAAAATGAACCAAAATATTTTTCTAGTACATATTTTTACGCCGTTAATCTTCTATTTTAAGAAAAATTAGTTGTATGTAGTTTTCTTCCTAAGTAATACTAATTAAATGACAATTTGAAAAATACAAATATTATTGAAACTTGAAATGCAAGCCCATAACAAAAAACACAGCTTTTGCTAGTATGAAGAAATGTAAACAATTCTCATTGTAATTTTATCACATCGAAACCATCTCTGCAAGTGAAAAGGTAGAAGCTAAATGAGTGTTCTAATAAAAGTGCAAACCTTCTATTTTCATGGAAGAGGTGTCCATTCTTCCTTTCTTGCAAACACAAAGCTTATAGACAAATCCAAACATGCATAGTAAATTGTAATTGAGGCTGACCAAAAAAAGTGTAACCCTTTGGTTTTACAGGTACCAATTTTTTCTCTTTATTTTCTTATACAAGATGCATCATTTCAATCAAGCAAGAAGCTCAAATTGTGTAATTAAACTACATTGCCAGAGAAAAAATTATCCTCTGCCTAGCAAGTTATGAAGTTAAACATGTATTGAATATGGACATGGCCTACATGCATAGGGATATCAATAAAGAAAGTTTCATCACTTAAACAGGAATAAGTTCATACAGGATTCCATTGTGAAACTACCAGTTGAAGCAGATTAGTTTTGCAACCAGCATTTATGGATACTAAGTATTGACAAAAAAACTTGTAACTTAGTAGTGATTTCAAAACACAAAAGTTGAGAAAAGTGCACAAAACTTCTTGAAGCAGTGGTATCAACTCAAGAATTCTACAGGCTACATAATGGAAGAACAAGTATCTCTCCTTAATTTATGAAAGTTGGGGATCCTTCAATGCACAAAACGAAGACACTCTAGGCATGTAAGAGAACAATTTGACAAATGGGAGATGAGTGTTGTTATAATGAGCTATTGATTGTTCAACAAAGGTATCGCCTAACATAAAGTGCCAATAGAGGTAAAAAAAAAATTACATGATATGGTAATCGTGTTATTCATGTTCTTTATATTAAGATTTTTGGCCATAACTTCACTAAGAAAGTTGACCATTTGTCTCTTCCAGCTGATTTTCCCACACTAGGAAAGTCGAGCATTTGTCTCTTCCAAAAAAATCCCCCACCTTTCAGTTTCCAAGAAAAAAATTGTGTCAAATTTTTTGTTTGTCTTTGATTGCTAATTGTTTGTTGCAACTAGCATCTATCTTTTCTTACAACAGAACACTACTATAGTTCTCCAACATTCAAACAAACACACTGTCATTTAAATCAATTTTCAGGTGGGAGATGGCAGCTCTGTGATTTTTCAAATTCTACATAAGATAGTGCTTGAGATATTACAAAACACATTATAATATTAGCAAATTTCATATTACATTTTACGGATTTGTGATTTGATTCACATTATATTGACTACATCTCTCCTCAACGATCTCAAAAATTTCTATAAAAATCTTCCTTCCAAACCCTCGTGATTTTGCTCTTTCTCTCAATTTGCTCTTCAAATTTCTGTGTGAGAAGGAATGAATGAATGAGTTTCTTATATAAGCCATCTTTCACAAAAGCTGCCTTTAAAGTTGAAGGATAATATTAGGCAGCTGCTTTACTTAGCCACCAAGATTACAGTTTCTTTGTGCCACTTGTCGCTTTTCTCCTTGTTTTTCCTAAAAAGTTTCCAATTTGATGCTTTTAGCTCCAAGATGAAGCCAAGTCCTCATTTATCCAGTTTTTTTTTTTTTTTTGAGAATTAATTAATTAAATATTAATTAAAATCAATATTTAATCAACTTTCATGATTTAATACAAAAAATCAAATTTCCTTTCAATTTCTTCCAATACTTTATTTTGTTTGGATTATTTTTCAAAATAATTAAATCAAATATCAATAAAATTAATATTTAATTTATCTTATGTAAATTCAAAAACATTTGCACAACAATCCCTTTTGAAAAAAACGTTTTAAAATTCCAATTTTTTCATCCTTGAGGAATTTTTCAACTTTTTGCCTTTTTCGATTTCGATGGATTTTTTTACAAATTCTTCAATTTTGGGATTTATTTTCCAAATTTCCTTTAAAATTTGACTTTTCATGATTTTCACACTATTGAGATTCTTTGCATGATTTTGGATTTTCATCCTTAAGCATTTTTTGATTTTCCAAATTTCTGAATTTTTACCTTTTCCAACACTTTTCTCATTTGGATTCACAATTTCTTGCCCTTCGGAATTTTTAGGATGGCTTGGATTTTAATGTTTTCCAAGTTTTCGCAATTTTTTCAAATTTTCCTAGATTTTGAAATTTTCCTGACCTTTTCCATGGCAATTCTACAATTTTTTTGGAAATTATTTTCTACGCAACACTCGGATTTTTTCGAAAATTTCCCAAATCTTTTAATTTTCCAATTTTTCCATTCGGATTTTGCGATTTTCACACTTTTATTTTTTGAAGAGGTTAAAGAATTTTATTTGTCTTGGATGCTATCCCCAACGCATATGAAAATGTGCTCTGTCATTTGCGGTGAGCGCAATTTGTATGGGGTCAGGGATTATTTCCAAGGGAGGCAATTTCCTTGATCATGGCAAAAACATGCTACAAGAAGGTAGAAAGCGCAGTTTAAGAGGTCCCATGGATTTCATCCGTCAGAGAATCAATCCACCACAATATGAAAATCTCGCTCCACAAAAGTAGGAAACCGCATCTTAGAAGGGGTCATGGAATTTCTATGCGTTGGAGGATTTCCTCATCATAGATAGAACTGCACTCCACAAACTTTGGAGAGTGCACATTTGGTGAGGTCATGGAATTCGTTGACCACCTCTTTCCATGGACAACGTTGACGTGCACTCTACATTCCATTGGCTCCACGGTGGATATGAATGGGTCTTTTCCCATAAGTTTTGTTCTATTCATCAAGGCTTGTGCAATGATTTGATATGGGTTTCCTTCCACCTATCATTTTCTTGGAAATACTACCAATATCTCAATCAAAAAACCTTCTCTCACGCCTCTGTAGGGGCCGTGTATCTCCTTCATTTTAGTGACAAAGGCTTGGGTCAACTCACAAGGCTCCCTATGCAATACAAAGTCATATTGTGTCTCCTTCCCATCACCACAAGGTACCATAATTTGGATGATATGTTTTCAGCTCGACTAATGGTTGCAGCTAGTCTTAGATTCACATACACAAAACTATTTCACTCTCCTCCAAATGCATCATTGGGAAACCAAGGGGTTTGAAACCTGAACCACAAGCTGACATAACAGAAAGCACATGAACAGCGCAGAGATGGGTTCCCCGATGTGAGCATTGGGTGACACTCGGTCACAACAGTTCCCACATACATAAATTCTCTATCATATGTCTCGTTAGATTTTTTTGTCTACTGTAAATAAGGATTATAACTAATTTCAGCACATAGCGGATTTTGAACATTTGCTTGTTTATTAGAATGAAAAGAGCGTGCAAGGAGTGAGGAAATGATGAGATCAGCAATAGTGGGCATAAATATCTAGTGCAGGAAGGCTTGTGATTGGAATCGAGTTTTGAGAGGAAATTTAGTAACCAATGCTTCTTTGAAGCAATTCATGTAACTTTCAAAATTATGTCCACTTATCCACATTGTGTTGAGATTATGCGTGTTACACACATTGCATAATATTGTTTATATTGTAATATTTTATTTTATTATGTAATGTCGCACCTAGAAGCGTCGAGATGGACGTACAACAAGTAGAGATTCTCATGGAATATCCTTGATGAGTTGTATTGCAACAATGTAATAATATTAGATGTAATTATTTAATATTGGGGAAAAGAATTCCAATATTAAATGTGGGGGCAATGGGTCAGGTAGCACATGGCTTATGTAATACAACTTGGTGGTTTTTGTGAGAGATTGCTACTATATAAGCAACCACAAGGGTAGTTGTAAAGGCAAAGGCAAAAAGGAAAGTCAAGCAAATCAAGGCAAGACAGGTTACCAAGGAAACATTTGTGAAGGTTGAAAGCATGGCATGGGATGTGTGGATTCATGCTTATTCACATAGATTGCATGGTTGTGCCTATGGCTTTGAAGGTTTCCATGGTTGTATTACAAAGATCTTTTTGTTGAATAATACACAGTGACGGATGCTTTTAGAGGCTGGGTATTTTATCCTCAATGAGGGGTTTCCAGGGTAAACCTTGTGTCATATTTTTTGTGGGTATGTCGTATATTCTCTTGCATGTGGATTTTAAGTGCTTATTTATTTCAGATTTATTATGGGTCATGTGGAAATGGTAATATTTTTGATTGCAAGTTTCTTTACAAGTGATATCAGAGATATGGTTTTGTTGTTGTAACCCTAGATTAAATCCATGGTAATGCATGAAAGAATGAAAGAAAGAGCAAGATAAATGGGTTTTGTAGGTTGTTTATTGCAGATCTAAGAGTTTTGAGTTTGCTATTATGATGGGATGTTAGCAGATTTTGGGCATATGAAATTGTTGGTCAAAAGGGTTTTATGGGTGTTTCAATTAAATGAGGGTTTTCGGGAGGAGCTTGCAAAAATTACCTCTTGGGCAAAACTATACCCCACCACTAGATCCGGTTCGGTTTTTCCATAAACTTCGATATATAATTTGCCCTAATTTGGCCATTCTGAGACAAAAATGCGAAGGATGTTAGTTTCAGGCCGTGACAGTCGTCAAATATAATACTATCGGAATTTTCATCACCAAAACAAAAATTTGCTTTGAAAGTGGTAAAAAGGTTGTTTTGGTAAAACGGCCATAACTTTCACTCATGATATCAAATTTTGGACTTCTTACAGTTGTTGGAAAGCTATTTCAAAGCACTACAACTTGGTGTATGTTTGAGTCTATGATTTTGACAATTTATTAGGTTTTAAGAGCTCGAAAGTTAGATGTTCATTATGAACACAAATTTGGGGATAACTTAGGCAAACAAAGTCAGATTTTTGACTTTGAATAGTCAACGAAAAGCTCTTGGAAAGCTCTACATATTGGTTCGAAATTGGTGCAAGTTTAGCATGGTTTATTTGGTACTATATTGATTTGAACGGTTTATGATATATATTACTATGGTAACATTGTGAGTTTATGACATTGTATGTTTTGGAGATTTGAGATTTGATGTCATTGTATACTCATCTTATATTTCAAACTGGTCTCATGATGATATAGTTATCAGTGTTTGGTTTGGATGTGTGATGACTTGTAGGCTCTACAAGTTGTGCAATGTTGTAAGCGCTTTATGCTTACAGAGTGCATTTATGGCTTGGACATGGGTTGTCTTTGCCCTTAGTCACATGATTTGCTGATTTGTCTTCATGTAGAAGAGATGAGATGTTACCAAATACAATCGCAGTGGACTATGGTTGACTATTTTATGCTGACATGTTGGACACTTAAAGAGTTAGATGCTCGGTTCATGGATGTGATCATAGTGCCATGGATTTCGACATGACATGATTGGATATGCAGGTACTTTGTTGATGATTATTTGTCTCAAATTCTTGATTTGGTTATGGAAGTATATATATTCTTGGTTGAGGATTATGGTCATTTGGTTTCTTTTGAGGAGCTCATGATGTGCACTTTGAGTTCTTCGATGGTGACACCTTAATTGATTCTCATGATTAGAGGTTGGTTTTTCATCATGATGTCATGGATACCTTGGATATAGGATTTAGTGAAAGCTTATGACAGTGATGAGGTGGCAATGCAGGATTGGTTACTGCTTTGGTTTGTATCTTCTTGGTTTGAAGATCTTGATTTCACTTGATTATAATATTTTGGTTATGTAGGATTTTCATGCAGGAGATGGAGTTTATGATGTCATGAGTACCACAGTTGAGTGGGAGTTGTTGGCATTAATATATTTATTGAGTGTTTGCAAATGTTGGAGGATGTCTTAGATCCTGTTGTTGCAGAAGTGTCTGACATTTGCATGGTGCACTTGCTAATGATGGTTATATTCATAGTGTGTGGAGTTGGTTCTTCATGGCATGTGCAGATGGTTGCATCTTGAGGACTCGTACAGTTATCTTGGTAGAGGTGTAGTTTATGCTTTCATCTGACATGTTATCCTTGGTATTAGAATGGTTTTCATTATTAAGCCACGGTATACTCTTGATACGCGTAAAGAGTTTTGACATGTTATAGTATGTTCATATGGAGCATGTGTCTCTTTTTGTTGAGATGGTTTGGATCATGTTGTTATGTTTATGTTCCTAAGGCCATGGTTATCCTCATTGTACTCCGCCTTTCTTAGCAGTTCTCTGTACCCTTCATAACAAAAACCTTCACCCTGCCAACCCTGTCAGCATCATTGAGTCAACATATCCATCCCTCCTCTTGCCCAAGTGTTCTTATTGTGGGTGCACCGAGTCCTCCCCTTCTTTCTTGTCATTTCTTCTTGTCAAATGATCATCGTGGGCTCTGTGCTTGTGATCACCCAATCAACAAGGCTCATGACTTACATTGTGAGGTCATCCCCCATGACAAAGCAATCTTATCATAATAAAATAAATGCTTGGACATTTGTGAATTCATTGTATATGAGTATGAGATAAATTCAACCACCCTTTCCCTTTCTGCTAAACAAATCCTCTAGGCTTGACTTCATCATGTGAGCTCCATTTTCTGCCACTTGAAGGTGTTGAAATGCTACTCAAGGGATTTACCCACTTGAAGAACTCGCATCATGTCTTGAAACTAGGTAGCCAAGTTCACCACGTACCAAGCCAAATTTGGATCAAGTTCACAAAACATATTGGACCAATAAATATGTAGGACCTATTGGTTCCCAAAACCACAGATTGGAAATCCAAGACCCTGCCACTTCTCCGATAGGACTTCTCAATCAGTTATGGCCAATGAACGGGAATTTTACTCAATTTCCCTACACTTCAGGCTCCAATACACCTAGGTGGGTAGACCTCCTCGAACCTATTTACTTGGTTCAAAGCTTTTCTAAAGCGAATTTAAACCTTGAGAGTTCTCCAGCTAGCAAAGTCCTCGAACTCAATCAAAATGAAACTGGATGAGGAATAATGGTTGGATGTTTTGTATAATTGAATAATAATTAATTTGATGCTTGCGGGAAGGAAATTATAGATTTTCTGACTTCAATAATTAAAAGACCAGTGCCTCTACTCATCTGGGCAATAGAGTCAACCTTAGTGAATTTTCACATACAACTTCGTAATGTTTTACACACTTTACTGCCAACACTTAAATAATCAAGATGCGACACATCAATTATTACGCAATCTTTAAATTAGTCTAGATTGAATTTTAACTCCTCTGGGAGACAAACTGGACACAAATACGGAAACAATTAAATATTTCATAGTATCTGTGATGATCAAATTTAAATGCTCAATGACTTTGTCCACTTATCCAATATTTAAATCGTAGACAGAATTCCAAAAAATAATTACAAAGGACGATTCGCCTGCAGTTTAAATCTCCACGCCTTTAATAATAAACAAAAAAAGCATTTTATTTTATTATTAAAATAAAATAATAGAATTTGTATTACAAAGTCATAATGAGCCCCTTATTCCTCCATACAATAAAAAAATATGAAATACTTTCTCGTGAGAGAATATAAAATGTTTCGATATGTCTCCTCTTTTAATTCTTTCACCTTATATATCTTTATAAAGCAATGTTACTTTTCATAATGAAAAGTCACATCTTTTCTTGAAACATAATTTATTCCTTTCCTTAAAAAATTACACTTTAATTCGTCCAATTAATAGTAGAACCTTATTAATTAATATTATTTGCATTTATCGACAATAATCCATATACATCCAGATAATAGACATCATTTTCAAATGTTCTTTGTGAATGATCTTCCCATGTTCCATATTCACGAATATCTTCTCATTTGTTAATAATTGTCGGTGAAAGGATTAGATGGCCACAATTCCTGAATCGCATCGGATGCTTATTTTACTTTACCTAGTCTTGTGATGAGTATATTTATTCTGCCGCAAGTCGTAGATGTCAAATGACTTGTTTTCCCTTCAATACGTTGGCGTGATTGAGATAGGCTATTGATGCTTCAAAACTTGTTGCCTATTAATCATCCCAATGATCTCTATGCCATGATTTATCGCAGATGATAATTCAATCATTATGATTTTTGGATAATAGTAAATCGCATCCAATTTATGCATAGTGTCGTCAATTACTTGGAACAGTCATTTCTCCCCTTTCTCATTCATGTATCTAAACTGTTGAAGATATCTGACTAGGAAAACACTGCAAATATCTTGATTGATGATTCCTTGCTCTTTGCCAGAGTGGATTCCATTGTTGATGCCTTGTATTCAGCCATGACCATTATGGGTTTGATATATCATATTGACCCTTTATTAAAACGCATCAATGAGAAACGGTGTTTTCTTCATATCGTGGCTGTATGCTTATTGCAGCTGCTGACGTCTTTTATATAATCTTTAACAAAGACTCCCAACGACATATTCAAATACTTATAAGCCAGCAGTCACCTTCTGATTTATCCGTATTTATGTTGTCTTCTTTATGCGATAGCCCTGGAACATATTTGCTGCATCAATGACACTTCAGTTTTATCTTTTCTTAGGTATTATTTTCGCTATCAGAATTTATTCATTATGCAATATAATCTCCTGTTTACTTGCTGGATGCATATACATTTCAATGACAATGACTTTCATGTCCTTGAGTAGATATTGTGACTTTAGATTAGTTTGCTGCTTGAATAACATAGCAACCACTGTCTGCTACTTTCAACATGCTGTGGATAGATGGGTATCATGTGCTCTGTGATGTTTTTGCCATATATATACCAATTGCAGGGTCATATATCTACAAGAAAAGTAGTCTATGACAGGGACTCTGACAAAAGTTTTGATATAAATCTAATAAGAGTGTCATCCACGCTGTTTGAGTTCTCAGATTATTGGTTTAAGCGTCTCCTTCATAAATCTTTTATTTGTTGTAACAAATCCCTTCAAATCTGAAAGTTCCCCAATATGTCTCTCAAAGATGGATTACTTGTTCTTCATCACCATTAACTACAAGGTCTTGATGAGAAATAAAAAACTATATAAGTGAAAAGTGAATGTACACATGGAGGCCTAAAATTTAGGCTCCATCAGGACCCATCAGGGTACTTGTATTAGGAATCGAGTTCGCCAAGAACAAACTTGTTCAAAGCCAACATAAACCTCAACACCCAACGACAAGATTTTTTAATTTGAATTTGAAAGTGGCCTCTAATGCACTTGAAATACCAAAACAACTTCATGTTTTATCATTTCTTTTGCAATACGACAAATATCATTCGAAGAAGTTGAGCATAGATTTTTCCTTATTGGATCAACAAAGAAAGTTGAAAATTGATCTTTGAAGCTTCATCAACAATTGCTTTGACATTCCTACATATTTGCAACTCTTCATTGGCTACCAAGAAGATCACACAAGGATATTTTTCCAAACATTAATCTTGTCCTTTTCAATTTTATTCCTTGAGTTTTGTTTTACAAACATGAACAAATTATTTACTTGGCTTATTTTTCCATTCTTCTATGAATGTTTCAAACATTCAAAAGAGCTATGGTTTCTATATCTGATTTTTGTGTTCAACAATTTTTTTAAATGTTTTACAACTCAACCTACTTCCAAAACATTTCCAAATTCTCCTTTGTGTAAATATGTTCAAATGATACAATTGATTCCAAGTGGTGGGGGTATATTTGAAAATGCAATGCATGTGAAAATGATATTTTAGTCCATGTTTTCGAGTGAAAGCCCATTTCTGTGGAACAATTGGATAAGGCACCATAACTTTCGCAAGAAAAGAATAGTTTATCCATGCCATTTGACAATGATAAGATATATTATCGAGCAAGAAGCAGATGAACAGGAAGGCCATGAATCAAGTCACCCCTTACTTCAAGAACGAGCAAAGGGAATGCAGCTTCTATTCAATCCTCATATTGTGGTAGAAAGCCACCCGGTGTTTTGGCCACTCATCTTCTTCAAAGTAAACAACCCCCTATAGTTAAAAGATCTCAGGGACCTTTGAAAACTGCATTTCAAAATGAAAATCGCGAAACTGCATTTATGCAAATGGGTTGGCTTTCAACATTGTTCACTTACCATATTGGAAAGAGATGATAATAAAATTTAAGAAATTCCAAAAGGGCACAAGGGCCCAAATTATGAGGTGTGTGGCACCTTTGTTAAAAGAGTTGGAGGTGGTTGGAAATTAAGACAGGTGTTTCCACTGTTTTCAATAGGTGGAAAGATTCAAAAATAATCCCTTGATCAAAGTAAAGGGCAATGCTTTTCAAAGTCCAGGATTGTGAGGGAAAAGCAAAATATATCTGAAGACTAGTGGTGGGATCATGTGGAGTATATCCTTAGTTTTACTGAACCCATTAAAAATATTCTTCGTTGTATTGAAATGCACACACCTTGAATTGGAGAGAGAGATACGATGGCATCAATGCAATGCTTGAAAAGATTATGTTCAAACAAGTGCATGTAAGTTGAAGAAAGATGGAACAAAATGACCACTCCATTTCATCTTCTTCTTTTTAATTGTCTCCAAAATGTAATCAATAGTCAAATTCAACCTATGCCAAGAAGGCTTCAGCCATTTAGAGAAATTTAAGTAGTTGAAGGTTGCAAGGAAGCATTCCACAAACTCTTCTCTAAAGATGAATTGCAAGATATAGCCACTAGTGTGTTCAATGACTTTTTACTCCTAGATGATCAAAGTATTAAGACTCTTCGTGTTAGGTTCATAAAGAATACCTGGTGCAACTTCCATGGCCAATTCTTTCAACCATTGCATTCCCTTGCAATCAAATTTTTTTCACAAGTATAATTTATACTTGTTTTTGAGTTTTTAAAATTTCATTTACAATTATTTTAGTTTATTTTTTATTATGCATGACTCTAATTGTTTGCTTTGTCTTGATAGGTTACTAGTTCATCTACATCTGAGAGGAGTTGGAGCACCTTCCTCCTTCCACTCAATAAAGTACAATAAATTGCACTCAAAATGGGCAGAGAACTTAATATATACACACTCCCACTTGTGTCTCCTCCTACACAATCAACATGACTAGAAGGAAGGGGAGTTGAAACTGTCGTTTATAGAGCTAGAGCATATTTACTTCTATGCCTCCACTCCCTAGCAAATTGCTTTTGAGGAATCTAAAAGACACCACACTTTTTAACACCAAGTGGCACTAGCAATGCTTGTGGTTCATCTAATGTTCCTAAATCATCTAATGTCAAAGATGGTGATGTTGATGGTTTAGAAAATCTTTTTGATGAAGAAAAGTTAAACTAATTGCTCAACTTGATATTATTATTTTACTATTGAACTTTAAGTTTGTATGTAATAGTATTCAAATTATGAATGTGCATCCGTATGAATGTACATACGTGCAACCTAGAAGCATGAATTAAGATTAGAATATCATGTAGCATCGTGTCAATAACAAAACAACCATATACTTTGTTAAAAGTAGAGGATCTCTGATAGATAAACAATTACAAATATGTGTCTTATAAATTCAGAATCAAATAAGCAAAATAACTTTACTTATCTTCTCTGTATTTGTAGCAGGTTCTTGAACTCTTCCTTCCTCAACACTAAATGCTTACACTGGATCACTATAAGACAAATATTGAATGATAATAGCAATGATATTATAATATAAATATATCTCTGCGGGTACTTGTATATATTTTGTTGTTATATGTTCACTGCAGTTTGAATGATCTCACTTATATATACAATGAACAATCATGACTGCGAAGAGTCATGCCTCTATGTGGCCCAAGGGCCACGTAGGGACATGCCTCTTTGAAGGCATGTTTAACTTAACACAAAACTATTCATGTTTTGTTTACCGATAACATTGAGTATAATCACTATAGCATCAAAACACGGGTTGGAGACCCGGTGTAAGAAGGAATACTGGACGCGGGTTAACACCCTAACAATAACATCAGTCGGAGATAACCAGAAGCTCGACGTTTAATCTTTGTTACGGGTAATGTGAAACCCAACGGTTATATCTGTTGTGAATAAGGTGAAACCCGACAGCAAGGTCTGTCATGAATAATAATAAAGTTCGACCACTTAAGTTGGTCGATCATAATGCAAATTTACTGTCACAATATATATATATATATATATATATATATATATATAACAGGGGTGTATGTATATGTACATGTATGCATACATAAGTATGAATACATGTACGTATAAATATGCCTCTGTCATGTATATCAGATAGTCGTGCATGAATACTTCTTTGTGATATATGACAAATATCAGAGTCAGAACACAAATTGCTTATATCTCTGAAATGTAATAATAGCATCATAGAAGATTCAAATTTACTTCTCCTAACGCTAAACATCAACACTCCCTCTTTAGCAAGAGAGAAGAAAAACATTAGTCAGAGTCATCTTAATAAGCAATATTGCATGAACAGTAACTAATCTCTACTTGCACTTAAGCAATGTCTAGAGATAACACACACAACCTCTACTTGCACTTAAGCAATGTCTAGAGGTAGGCCAAGAATAATCTCTACTTGCACTTAAGCAATGTCTAGAGAAGCCCAAAAATAATCTCTACTTGCACTTAAGCAATGTCTAGAGAAGCCCAAAAAATAATCTCTACTATTTACAAGATCGTCACCTTGTAAATAATTCTAGATTACTGAAATATGTCCATGAAAGACCGTCACTTTTCATTACATATAAAATAGAAGAAACAAATAATCAATTCTTTTATTTCAAAAAATTTCCATTACAAATAATCATACCAAGTCTTTCCTTGAAATATTTTAATTTCATTTTAGCAAGAGATTTCGTAAGAATATCAGCTGTTTGATCATTTGTACATATATATTCCAATTGTATAATTCCTCCATTAACCATATCTCTGATGTAATGGAATGGAATTTTAATATGTTTAGAACGATTGTGAAACACGGGATTAGAAGAAAGCTTGATACAACTTTGATTATCACAATAAATCACGATGGGCTTCAACGGTCTTTTGAAGAGATCAGAGAGCAACCTCCGGAGCCATACCGCTTCTCTGGCACATAGGGAAGATGCAATGTACTCGGCTTCGGTAGAACTCAAGGCCACAAAAGTTTGTTTCCGACTAGTCCAAGAGATCATACCAGATCCAAGATTGAAACAGTATCCTAAAGTACTCTTGTGCTCAATAGAACTTCCAACCCAATCAGAATCTGAGTATCCAGATAGCTCAAGATTAACTTTATCATATTTGATTCCCTTTCCAATAGTACCTTTTAGATACCTCATTATGTATTTAGCTGCCTGCAAATGTATCTTCTTAGGTGTGCACATGAACTGACTCAAACTATGAGTTGCATAACAAATGTCAGGACGAGTATTAACCAAGGACATTAAGGATCCAATAATCTATCTCTAATAAGTAGGATCCACATCTTCAAATTCATTCATATCATCTTTTAGTTTGTGTAAGTTTATCTCCATAGGTGTAGCAGCTGGTTTGCATTCCATCATACCAAACTTGGTTAATATGTCAATCGTGTATTTTCCTTGATTTAGTATAATATAGTTGTCTAGCTGCCAAATTTCTAATCCCAAAAAATAGTGAAGTAACCCTAGATCCTTCATTTCAAATTCAGCAGAGAGATCTTGTTTACATTTTTCTATCATGTGTTCATCACCTATGATTAGTAAATCGTCAACATATAATACAAAGATAACTATATCATCACCTTTTGTTTTGAAGTATAGATTAGGATAGGCTTCATTCTTGGCAAATCCTAATTTTAATAAATAATTATCTATTCTTTCATATCAGGCTCTAGGAGCTTGTTTAAGACCATAAAGTGCCTTCTTCAATTTACAAACACGAGTCTGGCGATCAAAGATACTAAACCCTTCTGGTTGTTCAACATAAACTTCTTCTTCAATCTTTCCATTGAGAAACGCTATTTTGACATCCATTTGATGTACTTTCCATCCTTTAGATGCAGCTATAGCTAGGATTGTTATGACTAAAGTATATCTGGCAACAGGGGCAAAAGTCTCATCATAATCGATGCCTTCCTTTTGAGAGAAACCTTGGGCTACGAACCTTGCCTTGTATTTTTCAATACTTCCATTTGCAGCATGTTTAATCTTGAACAACCATTTAAAGAAACAACAAATTTGTTTTTAGGTCTTGGTACAATGTCCCAAACATTATTTTTCAATATTGAATTATATTCCTCAATCATCGCTTCCTTCCAAGATTGATGTGAGAGTGCTTCCTTAACATTGTTAAATTCAGATTTAATGAGTTCAGATAACAGAGCAACATAACAAGATTGATTTCTAGTTCTTTTGCTTTCCTGAATTACATCATCTGGTTCAACTTGATTTTCAGCTAACATCTTTCTGGCCCAAAGAGGTCTCTTCTTATTGGTATGGTTGATGTTTTCAGATTCAGTATGATTTGACATAGAAGAGATGTCAGAATTTTCCTCCCTCTCAATTTCAGTAGCTTGATCTTCTTCTGAAATGGATTCATCACTATTACTAGAAATTTTGAAGGTAGTGTCTTTTTCAAATATGACATCTCTATTAATCTCAATTGTTCTTTGTCCAGGAATGTAGATTCTATACCCTTTTGAAGTTTCACTATAACTAATGAAAATCCCCTTTTTCCCAGAAGGCTCTAATTTGGTTCTCTTTTCTTTTGGGATGTGAATGTAGACTGGACATCCGAATATTCTTAGATGACTTAAATCTGGTTTAACTCCGGTTAATGCTTCTTTAGAAGTAGTGTTTTCCAATATAGAGTGAGGACAGCGATTTTGAATGTAGACAATTGTATTGGAAGCTTCAGCCCAAAAAGAGTAATAAAGGTTTTGATCATGTAGCATGGCCCTGGCTGACTCAACAATGGATCTATTTTTTCTTTCAGCTATTCCATTCTGTTGAGGATTATAAAGTACAGAATACTCCCTCTTAATTCCAACAAAAATACAAGAGTTTTTAAAAATATCAAAAGTGAATTCACCCCCATTATCAAACCTAAGGGTTTTGATATTATGTCCTGATTGATTTTCAACTAGGGTTTTAAACTCTTTAAACTTGGATAAGACTTCAGAAGACTCCTTTTGTTTTAGAAAATAAATCCAACTTCTCCTAGAGTAGTCATCAATGAAAATTACAGAGAATTGACATCCATTTAGAGAGGGCACTGACATAGGACCACAAATATCTGTATGGATCAACTCAAGTATGTTTTTAGATTTATGAACATTATTGGGAAATGAGCGTTTAGTGTTTTTCCCTAAGGCACACCCTTTACAGATACTTGAGTGATCTGATTTAAGATTTGGAAGACCTTTTACAATTTTACTTATAGATGCTAAGGCTCGAAAATTAAAGTGACCTAATCTTCTATGCCAAATTTCAATGGAGTTTGTTTTATCTTTACTAAGAGTTAAGTTTAACTTTGGGTTTTGATAATTACATAGTTTATAAAGGCTTCCATCCCTAACCCCTATGGTTATGGCTTTCTTGATAAATGAGTTCTTAGTCCAAGATAGAACTTTATCTCCTTGAAATACAATGTGGTACCCTTGATCAGCAAGTCCAGAGATGAAGACAAGCTTTCTTTTGATCCCTGGCACATAAAGGACATTCTTTACTTGAAGAGTGATATCAGAATTCAGCTGAATAGAACAAGTACCAATGCCTTTAATTGGATGAGAGGAGTTGTCTCCAACAATAACTTCTTCTGATTCATGATTTGAGAGTCTCAAACTTGTCTTTAAATCCAGAAATATGACGAGAAGCTCCACTGTCTATGATCCAGGTGTTGTGATTAGAGCTTAACTCACTTGAGAGAGCTACTATAAATGCATAATTCTCTTTGTTTGTTTTCTCATTATTTTCTTCTTTAACTTCTGCCAACGCTGCTTGAATTTTTTGTTTTTCAAGACACACATAGTAGGAATAACCAAGCTTATCGCATTTAAAGCATCTTACTTTGGACCAATCTCTATGTTTGTGAGATTTATGATTTTTATTGTTTTCCTTCTTATTATGTTTGAACTTTTTTTCCTTATTTTATTTGGAATACAAAGCTTGGATGTCATTATCTTGATTTGAAATTAAACCTCCGGATGCTAATCTGGACTCCTCTTAAGTGCATTCATTCTTTAGTTGATCAAATTTTGGAAGTTCAAGACGAGAGCTTAAACCTCTTATGAAAGTTTCCCATGATAGTGGAAGTCCTCTAAGGGCAATCATACTTAATTCCTTATCATCTATTTGATTTTGCATAGTAGCCAGTTGATCCTTTAATTCAATAATTCTAAAGAAGTAAGATGTAATGGATTATCCATTTTTCATTTTTATGTAAAGTACATCTTGTTTCAAAGTGAGCAATCTACTTGTATTATTAATTTCAAATGTACTTTGAATTGTAGAGAACATATCAAATGCAATTTTGAGATTTGCTATAGAAAGAAGTATATGATCTTTAACTGAATCTATAATTATTTTCATTGCCTTATTATTGTGCCTTTTCCATGTTGCTTTCTCAGATTCATTTTCAGGCATAGGTAAATTAGTTTCAATGTGATTTTCCAATTCTATTTCTCTTAGAATTATTAAAAAGGTGGTTTTCCAAGATGAGAAATTTGAAACTCTATCTAATCTATCTTCAATTCTTACATGGTTCACCATCTTAATGCCTTTTAAAAAAATTATTTTCCTTTTAAATTAGACTTAGAATTTAATATTTGCAATGGTTTTCTTATCAGTGCAGCTCTGATACCACGTTAAAAGTAGAGGATCTCAAATAGATAAACAATTACAAATATGTGTCTTATAAATTCAGAATCAAATAAGCAGAATAACTTTACTTATCTTCTCTGTATTTGTAGCGGGTTCTTGAACTCTTCCTGCCTCAGCACTGAATGCTTATACTGGATCACTGTAAAACAAATATTGAATGATAATAGCAATGATATTATGATATAAATATATCTTTGCAGGTACTTGTATATATTTTGTTGTTATATGTTCACTGCAGTTTGAATGATCTCACTTATATATACGATGAACAGTCATGACTCCAAAGAGTCATGCCTCTAGGTGGCCCAAGGGCCACGTAGGGACACCTCTTCGGAGGCATGTTTAACTTAACACAAAACTGTTCATGTTTTGTTTACCGATAACATTGAGTATAATCACGATAGCATCAAAACACGGGTTGGAGACCCAATGTAAGAAGGAATACTGGACGCGGGTTAACACCCCGACAATACCATCAGTTGGGGATAACAAGAAGCCCGGCATTTAATCTTTGTTACAGGTAATGTGAAACCCGATGGTGATATCCATTGTGAATAAGGTGAAACCCGACAGCAAGGTCTATCATGAATAATAATAAAGTTCGACCACTTAAGTCGGTCGATCATAATGCAAATTTACTATCACAATTTATATATATATATATATATATATATATATATATATATATATATATATAACAGGGGTGTATGTATATGTACATGTATGCATACATAAGTATGAATACATGTACGTATATATATGCCTCTGTCATGTATATCAGACAATGGTGCATGAATACTTCTTTGTGATATATGACAGATATCAGAGTCAGAACACAAATTGATTATATCTCTTAAATGTAATAATAGCATCATAGAAGATTCAAATTTACTTCTCCTGACGCTAAACATCAACATACTTAAGTATCCTTTGAATTTTAAAGTTCGCCTGATAAATATGTGTGTGATTTTAAACTGTTTTTTTTCCAAGTAAAAACTGAACCAAACCCCAAAAGGAATTCAGCCGAAACCCTAAAACCCAGATCCAAACCAATATCAAAACCAGCAACTTAGGTTTGAAAGATATTTGCAATTGAACAAGAGCGACAAACGTGGAACCTGAATGTTCGGTGTCTCGAGCTAAATTTTGCAATACAGTAATTACTAATTATTCAATACGTAGCGAAGGTAATGATGGAGCCCAAATTTTAAAAAATTAGGGCCTCCATTTAAGGAATAATATTGGAGACTTTGAGTGCAAAATTATCATTAATGTCAAGGTTACTCATGTTTATAGCACTCTATGAAGATTGATTCATTGAGAATGTCATTAACACCAACCAATTGTTGAGGAATGATGCCATTAATTGATTATATAGTTACAGCTTGATGAAGGCACGAGGAAGACAAACAGTGACTGAGTGTCAACTATGAAAGTCTAAGTTATCTACCTACGTAATGGTTAAGTATACAATGCTATCTTAAAAGAGACTAATACAATAAGCAAGAAAGAGGAAGTGGTTAACGATAATGAACAGCAGCTAATTTAATAAGAACATGATTTGAAAAAGAGAAACAATGAGTATCAAGCAGAGCATGGTTCTACCCATGCAAATATAGCAGAAATTGTGAGAGCAGACAGTTACAGTAAGAGAGCATTGTTTGTGCAGCATGCAAAGAAGATGAGAATCTTGAAATGATCCTCTTTAGATCATTTCTCATCTTGCACGTGAATACCCTTCTAAAGGCTATGATGGAGGGCATGACATAGATCAGACAGAGTTATCAGATATTTAGTAAAAAGTGGTTTAAGTGGTGCATTATATACAGATAATAGATCTCCTCACGTGATCCACATTAACAATTGATGCAAAAAAAAGATTATACCAGTTTCCAAAAGCCCAACCAATTTTTGATGCTCATGAAGGGTTAGATGTGGTCTTTGAAGTGTTTTCCTTTGCTCCAAGAAGATATCAATCAAGGATCTTGATTAGATGGGCTGTGTGAAAGGTTCAAGAGATGATCACTGCAATGGGGAGTCAAAGTTGAGAATCAGAGTTAATGGCTCTTGCAGAGTGCATAACTAAAGATGGAAGGCAATTTCTACAGTCAACATTCAACTGTGTATTGGCACTTTGTGGAGATGCCCAGACGATGCTCATTCCTCTGACTCAACCATGACAATAGAATCTTCAGAAATAGAGATGTTCAAACTACTTTTCATCTGGTTCCTTTACTTTGTGGACCTGTTTTTGTTCCATCTTTGTTCTGGTTCAAGCTATGGAGATTATAATGGCTTTCAAATACCAAGTGTGAGTTAATGCTTCTTCATATATTGAAATAAAAGCAACGGATTGTGCAGTCCAAAACTGAGGAGATTGATGCCATTGAAGTTTTTCACACTGAAGAAACGGAAAAGACAAGTCAACAGTGATCACACAGTCAGCAGCAATGTTAACGACAACCAAATTGTTATAACACAGATCAGGGATTCGATGCCAAGATACAAACGCAGGCCAAGTCTTTCATTTTGGTTCAATAGAGCGATACTAACTGCTCTTTTGTGTTTGTTGCAGATGCTCAAGAGGATTTCCATTTGCCGTGTTATGAGAAAAGCGTATCAATACACAAAGGAGCCCTCTCATGTTGCTGAGAACCCTTTCCATGCTCATGATGAAGAGCCCATGCGATTCTGGAGTATGGAGACTTCAAGAACAATACGACTGTTTCTTGAGGGCAGGATACACGTTGGGAGATGAAGTCTATATATGCAGAGATAATTTGTTTAATTTCTCAATATTTAATGCTCGATGATGGTTAACATCCCGAGTCGAAAGATTACCTACAGACTAGGAGAATTGAGACTGTGAAGTGTGAGTTGAGCGTTTCTTGACAGCATAATGATTGGACTAGCCTCCGTTAATCCATATAACTCAGAAAGGAATTTGAAGACAATATGTTTTAAGCACTATCTATGTCATGCGAGATGGCTTCAAAAATATTAGTTTTGATTTCTTAAAATAATTTCGACTTATATTACAAGTCATATTAAGGCTCACATTGTACAAGAAGTATTCAGTTACTTGTTACGAAGGGGCGTGTTGTTTTGAGAAAGGACTAGCATCTCTTTGCTTGTTATAAATATGAGATGTAAAACAATACTTAGAACACAATTCATATTACTCCCAAATTTTGGTGCATATTGAACGCATTTGATATATTATATTCTTTCATTGGCAAAGGAATGAATTTTTGAACAAAGCTCGTGGGTATGGACCATTGAGTACAATTTTTCTATGCTATTTTGGAATCTAATTGCATTGGATGGATCATCGTCTTCATTGCAATTTTAATTACGGCATAGCCAGTAGCATATTTATTTTACTTATTTGCATAAAAAATTTAGAGTTTTAAATTATTATTAAGTTGTCTTTTATAAATATTTTTATTAATTTCTATAAATATTTTAATATTCAGACAAGTGGATTGGATCATTATTGCATTTTAAAAAACATAGATATTGTGAAATATTTAATTGTTTCGGTATTTATGTCTAATTTCTCTCCCAACCATTAAGTTAAAATGCATTCTAGACTAGTTTAAAATTGTGTTCGTATAATTGATCTGTCGCCTCTAGATTATTAATCTGTTTATAGTTTAAGTACATTGAGCTTTATAAAGTTGTACATTTCAACTTATAATATTGACTTTGTTTGCCCATTTAATTAAGCACTGGTCTTTATATTACTCTTGATTCATAATTCATGCACTGGCAATTATTTCATACCCTTCCTTTGAGGAATTGATATATTCATTTGTTGCATTAATCCATTATTATTATTTTTATTTTAAACACTATCATATTCATATAATCATTCACTTTTGTTTTCAATTTATAATTAAGCAATTTTGCATTTTCATGCAAGTTTAAAGTTTTCTTCAATTCTTTCCATTTGGGAAACTTTTCATTGCATTCAAATTCTAATTGATCTGCTATAAGTTTCTTGTAGTTGAGTGATTTGTTCAGGATCAAGTACACCCGCCTTGGCCTTGCAAACCCAGAAACGCAGGGAATTTGGATTACATTCTTCAGTTCCGTCAAGTTGGCCATAACCAGTTGGATATCCCAACATCGAGTTGGCAAGACTCATAGGATTCCAATCTGCAGTTTTGAGAACCAACAGGTAGCATTGTTGAGATCCTTAAGGATCCAATAAACTATAGTACATGAATTACATGGATTCAAAAATTTCAACTTGTGAATTTTCTACCAGGACTTGACTTCACATGGAAATGAAGAGGTCTTATATCAAGCAACATTATATGTTGACACCTGTCAGATATGGGCTTAAACCATTCTCCAAGCAGTCAGATCTAATGTATATCACCTCAATCTCCCAGCACAACTTGATTTCATCCTCTTGTAAGTATAGGCCACCATCAGCTGAATAAACCATTGCATTTGGAGGTGATCATCCTAAGGCTACTGTTGCATAATTTAGCCCCTGATTTCCCTTGGATGCTTTATTTGATGTTCAAACTTGCAAGAATTGTCAAAAGAAAACTACTTCTTGCCTTGCTGAAAACCAAAAAACTTAAGACACAAGGCAGGTAGTTCTCCATGTCAGCTCTGCAAACAAGTTTCTTAATCTGACAGAAGTTGGATACAATTCCTTACAACAACGAGGAAACAGTTAATCACCATTGCAAGTATCTTTTCTTGTCATTACCTACTCTCCTCCAATTATTTATACCAATTTAAATATCTTATATGTAAACTCGGCACAGTTAAACCAATGACTGGCTCTCCCTTGTAGGTTACACAAACCATGACCAATTTCAGCTCATTGGCGCCTCACCATTGATATAAGCTATTTTAATTGGAAATGTCCAATTCTTGTGCCACCCTTAGCCATGTTAGCTATACCAATGCCAGTGAAAAGCATATGACATTATTTTTTGGCATGTAACTCTTTATTTTCAAACCTCTACTCTCATTTTCTTTTGTTCACGTGAAAATATAGTACCCAACTTAGAGGAACATGTAGCTCATATTGATATAAGTTTGAATCATTTGTGCCACAACACAATAGTGGGTTTTTTAGGTTTGTCAGTCTTGGGTATTACAAAAGGTTCTAGGAACATGTCCACCAGATTTTTTCCTAATGGCATTATGAAACCTTGTATGAGACCTATCATGTCAGTGAGCAGTGCTGTCCTCAGTTTTCTTCTATGCTCTAAGAAAAGTTTATTTTCAACATTCTGTCCATTTTCACATCTTCGTCAACTCATTTTTTTAGGCTTTCTCTATGCATTTATATTCGTACTCGTTCTTGATTTATGTTGTACAAGTTTACCCTCTCTGTGCTGCATCAAGTTATTTTTACAATATTTACTGTTTTGTAGTTGTTTTCCAAATCCTGGGGTTATTTTTATTCTTCTTGAATATAGTTTCAACTCACAATGACCTACTTTGGTCATTTATCCACATTAAAATAATTTAGATACATATTGCTTTTCTTAATGATGCCAGTTTACCAAAACAATAAAGTTATAAACACTACCAAAATAATATATCAGATCAATTCACGCACACATCTTATCCACTATCTAACCTCCAAAAGTAAAACATATCAGGCCCCTTTAAATATGTTGTAATTTCATAACAAAACATGTGACTGATATAGCAGTCATGCAATGCAAATATACAATTTTTTTCTATATACAGTACACTTCATGTCAACTAATCTTGCTCATTATTCTAATCATAATGCTGTTTCTTTCTGAGCACCTTGCAAAGCCAAAAAAATTAACTGCAGATAAAAATCAAATTTCATATTTCTAATATTAAGAATATTAGATGAAACTGCAATGTAACTGATCCGAATCTTGCAAAAGTGACACCACATAGGGAAAGAGCCTTTAGAATAGTTTAAGCAGTATACCACAAACATTGATATTTGTGTTGAAGACCCAATAGCAACCCCTAATGAAATGTCCTGAAATAACCATCAAGAATAGCAATATTACAAAAAGCTAATAAAGAGGAAAACAAAAAATAGATAAACAAGCATATGAATAAAAATTCCAGCTTACCAGCTTATCTTTCATTGCAAACATGATAGCACTAGCATGTTCTGCAGCATTGCCAACTAGGGGTAGAAGGATAACACTTATGAAAGCAACTGGCATGTTCCATGACTCTGAAGCCCCCTGTAAAGCATAGAAATCAGAAATAGGTAGCTTCTGTGATACTAAATGAGCTACAAAGCTATGCTCTTTAATTTCATCAAAAATGTCAAAATATAAAACAAAATTGCAACCCACTGACATTATTTTCCTTGTTAGCTTTAACAAGATCATTTATTCAAAACAAGGAGGAGAATTGCCTTCTAACATTACTTCAGAAATCAACATTTCCGTTACTCAAACTGAGCAATACTTCATATTTGATAATTTAAAAAGTTCTGAAGTTCAAACAACTCTGTTTAATGTCCTAGTTGTGAAAAGCTCTTACAGAATTTAAAATCAACCTTATCAAAAGCATCTTTTAAGTAGACCTTTTTCAGTTACACTATTTATGAAGAGTTGATTGGCGCCTTCGGACTGTTTTTAAACACTTGGACCATAAAGAGATAAAGGAAACTAATCGACCTGGTTCATGGGCTGAAACTTATATAAGACCCGAAAACACACTCCGGAATATAGAAACACTGGTGACCAAGTACAAAGATTGTTTCTGACAAATTTGAACAGAATGATCTTAAACGATCTAACTGCTAGAGGAGGATAACCCTTCAGCATCTTTTACTGGTTTTATTGCATTAGTCCCTTATTAAGATTATACACATTACAATATGATTTTCATATACTTTTGTTCTTCGCTTTCTTGTGCAGCTAACCTACAATTTGCTTCGGGCCAAATTCTTCCCAAATAATAAGAATTCTCTGTTTCAATAAAAAAATCAGATCACAGAAGAGAATGACTCCCAATAGACCCAAAAAAGACTCCAAATACAACACTTGAGAATTGTTTATCCCGAAGAATTATTGTGTTGTGTTTTTCTATTTCAATGGAGGATTGTTTTTCTGAGTTTCTCTCAGAACATTTTATTTAAGTGGTGTAAGATTAGCCTATGGTGCAGTTACATTTTTGAAGTTAATAATTTTAAATTTTTTCCTTTCATTTGTTAATTGCAAAGTTTCAAGCAAGATGACTGGAGCCATGATGTTTACTGTCCATTACTATTCTTCTATGATGGCATCAATCACACAAGTGTTGAATAATGAAACCAAAGGCAGAAGCATAAAAGCACACAGATCACTTACACCTTAAAATCAGTTTTTCATTCCTTCAAAACATTTACAATGTTAGATTTTTCTATCTTGCTCCTATCTTTATGTCATTCAGCTACTTCCAAAAAGCATCCTTATCTCTTGCAAGATATGAGTTGGAAGAGAAGTCCAAGTCATTAATCTACACTTGATTAGACTAAGTGAAGAAACTTTAAAAAACACTAATTTTAATCCTTAAAGAGAAATGCAAAATAGAATAACTCAAATGCTCAAACCACTTTCTAGCATGTTCACACTGAGCTTGTGCAGAAGTTCCTATCCAGGCTAAAAACGCAACAGATCATAACGGTGTCAGTGAGTAAGTTTGGGTTTCCACTGTGACTCATTCAACCTATTTGAGTTCTGATATTTAACATAAGAGGTCCCAACTCCCAGCTTGTGTAATGTGCACATGCATGTTCACAAAATCAAATAACTAACTCAGCAGTAGACAATAAACCTTCTGTTAAACTATTTTGAATACAGCATCTAGTTATTTTATTTCAGAAGCTCAGTTTCCTTTGGAAGCTTTCTCAAGCTCACATGCATGATACAAGAAACTAGATTAAGTATCGTCATGCTCATGTCATTCTAGCTCACAAAGTATCGTCAAGAAGCCTAATGGAAGAGTTTGCCATCAAACCAATGTAACAGAGATGTTTCTAGAAAGACTACTTGGTATGCACTGATACAGGGTGGTGTAGGGCAAATCAAAATCTTCCTTGGCAGATAAGACATATTTGTTCAACCAAACCTAGCAAACACCATTATATCAAGGGCAAGATGAATATGAAGATTGAATCAAAAGTTACAGTTAATTGCATATTGAGATATGCTTTCGAAAAATAGTGCCATTTCAATACAAAAGGCACCTCATTATGAATCCATATGCAAAAGTGATGGCCACCAAAAGAACAATATTAAATGATCTGCAGAAGTGGCTAACCTACATTTACCCCATGGAAAATTTTCATTCACCATAGGTTAGTTGCAACTAGTAAAGTGGGAAAGATATAACTAAGCAGTCAAAGAGTCAGAAACTGAATCACCAACCAATTTTCTTCCTTTTTCTTGGAAATTGATCTTTTGTCTTCTAACATTGCGAATCAAGGAGCTATTATAAACTTCTCCATCCCTGTGAGATTGTTAGGCACTTGATTCATAGATTTTTAAACAACTTTTTGTTGGCGCCACACAAGTGTATGTTTATAAATATTTTAGCTGTCTGTAAGATAATAATAAAACTGATGCTTGGGCATTGGTCCCTTGGCGTTATCTGGCACAAAAGAATCCAAGATAGAAACTATTGCTGGTATTAATTTGATACGGTCAATATCTAGGATAAAGTGATGATTTTGAGAATGACTGTACAAGCAGCAACACACCTCAGTGACCATTTGAAGAGAAAACTAATAATAGCTAAGCGAAGACCATAAATGATGTCCTTCAGAATCAAGTTTTCTGGATAAAAATCACAGAATGGAAATTTGAAAGCCCCTTTATACCCTTGATATTTGACAGGGCCGATATATACACTAACTACAGTATTTCTTCGTATCATCATTTTATTATTTAAAAATACACATATTACAGTACTCATCATTAACACTAGAACTCTTTTATCGTAATCACTAAAAACCTTTGCTACTACAAAATAAGACAATAAAACATGTATTTGTCACATAAAGTCCAGTTAAAGGTTTTCCACCTCTATTGCATTGACAAGATATCCTGAGAGGAAAGAAATCCAAGCAGTCAAGATGGCAAGCCACACGATTGCTTCCCAATGAGTTATTTCTGGAACTTCCTCAACATCTGAAACACCTTCACTTGGTCTCTCAGTCTGCATTTCATGCAAGCAATCTGTGTTAGGGCCCAAAAATTCCTCACTTTGTTAGATATATATGAAAATTGAAAAAAATTGAATAAGGACACCAATTAAGCCTTGCATTACAATATAATCAAGATATATGTACTCGTCAATATGAAACATTCAACAAGTGTATTGGATTTAACAATGTATTCCCATGTATTCAAATTCATCTTCACCTAATACATTTATTCATATACCAGGTAATTTAATTATAAATAAATGAAAAGAGGGGATATTCATGTTGAAGAGCATCTCAACATCTGTTGAAGAGCATCTGTTTAGAACTGAATGAAAATCAATCTCAACATTAATTGATGTTGTGATCACAGCATTTGTACTTCGTATCCAGCCAAAAGATGGCTGGGGCACTCACTTTAGATAGCGTATATCACATATTTTATGCCTTTAGTATGTTATGTTCTCATTAAAAAACTGAATATTCTGTATGCAACTTGGTTCATTGTTAATAAATTGTCACGTTAAGCAGTGTAAATCAGATTGCCAATCAACTATGGGACAATTTAGCAAAACTTCTCACAGTGCACTACATTATTGTGCAAGATGTCCACATTAAACATGATCGCAGACTAAAATGAAAATAAATTTTACAAGAAAATGTATTGTCAGAAAGAAGATAAACAATCTTCTAAAAGATAAACAATCTTCTAACCAAAACTGCAACAAAAGAGGCAAATGCCATACAAACCAAAGGTGGTAGAAGGATACAAGATGGTTAAGGAGTGGACCAGGAATCAGACAGTCTAGCAGGCTGGTTTAACAACAGGAATGATATAAAAGATTGCAGACTAAAATGACAATAAATTTTACAAGAAAATGTATTGTCAGAAAGAAGATAAGCAATCTTATAACCAAAACTGCAACAAAAGAAGCAAATGCCATACAAACCAAATGTGGTAGAAGGATACAAGATGGTTAAGGAGTGGACCAAGAATCAGACAGTCTAGCAGGCTGGTTGAACAATAGGAATGATATAAAAAAATTCCAAGAGTCAACCGATCATAATATTCCATCAAGGGAAGTACTTATAAAATGTAGTAGCAATGCAAATCAAGAGAATGCCTAGGTCCAACCCAACCATGATCAAAGCTGAATCCGATCCAAGGGAGGGCTTAATTAACATCCCAAAACTGCATGCCCCCTCACAAGTCAAAAGTGAAGACTGGACAGAAATTGCCAAGAAATTACCACAAAAAACTTAACACTTGTCAAGGAAAACGTGTTAGTGCTTAATCCAATAATAAAAAAAACGTGTTAGTGCTTAATCCAATAATAAAAGGCTCAAAATACTGCTGAGAAAACCAGAACAACAAATTATAATCAATCAAGTAAAGATAAAGTAACAGAAAAAGTATACTGCAAAGAAACATGATGGCTTTAAATATTGATGGTTTAGTAAAGGGATTATATCCTCATTGTGGAGGAAGACAAATGTAGGAAGGTAGTACCACCCTCACCTTAGAATTGTGTGCAATAGACACATGGATATTAAAAGTGAAAACATGACAGCATCATGCTCAGATAAGATATAGTACATGCTATATATGGACTCAGAGAAAATATCAAGAAAGAAGGCAAGAACCCTTTGTGTCCTAAATGCACAATGATAGGTCACACTAATGCCAATTGCCCAAACACTGTTTTCATGGTGTTGCCAACTGATAGGGTATCTATTCAAGAGGATGGGTCACACACTAATGTCAATTTCCTAAAGACCAATTGCATAATGTGGCTTTGCATGATGAACTGAAGGATCAATAAATCTAAATATGAACTCAAACAAGATCTCAAGAAAGAAGGAAGAACCTTTTATGTACTAAATGCATGGTGATAGGTCACACTAATGCCAACTGCCAAATGACTTTTCATATTGTGGCTTTGCATGATGAGCCAAAAGAGAGATCGATCTATTTTGAGGAGCAAATTTTGTGGCACACTTGGCTCACATAGACCCAAGTCATTGAAGTGTTAAATATGAGCAAGAGTCAACAGAATTGAAGGCTGATCTGACCAGGTATGAGATAAAAAACAGAGAGAAACAACCTTAAGGGAAGAGTACTACGCTATTTATAGCAAGGCACCCTCTATATCAAAGCACTAGCATTGTCAACACTCTTCAGGCCCAAGTGAAGCAATAGCAATCTAGTGGGACAACTTCCTTAGGTTCAAAATCAATTGGAGCAGCCATGCCTCTAGAGGGGGTTGCAAGTTCTTAATTAAGGTTAATAAATGTAAACCCTAATCACAACATCTTTTCATTAATAAATTGCATGTTTAATGGCATCCTAGTTTTGTAATGTCCCCTTTTGGAACATAACTTAATTTATCCTAAATTTCTCAATTAGGGTTTGGATTGTAATGTGCCTTGATAGAATTAGTTATTCATCTTATTAGATTTAAGTTATCTGTACAAATTATTATCATTCATACCTACCTTATTACTACAATTTAATGAAGAAAGGAGTAGGTGTTATCCAGGTTGCCTAGGTAGCAACTTCGCAATGGATTCTGTCAAAGGTACCCTATCTTGGGACAAAGATCCAAGACCTAGATTTATACAAGCCCCATGATCCATTGCTTAGATTTATACAAGCAACTCATTGGAAACATTTTAGCTCCTTTCTTCTCAGGCCATGATAGTAATAAGTTTTGAGCATACGTATATTCATTTATAAAACAAAACATACATATATTTGTAATTATAATTAAATTATTAACACACGACTGTATAATATGATCGCTTACTATTATGGATTTCACATATTATATATATATATATATGTCTGTCGGATTATTATTATTTTTTATTTTATTTTTTTTATTATATAAGATCATATGACGGCTATTTATCCTCATATATGCTGGCCATGTATTCCCAATGGAATTCAGATATAATATGGACTGTAGATATAGATCAGTATTAACTCATTAATAAGTTACAGCACGCTAACTTGCTGTCACTGGATATTTGCTAGCAATAAGCATAATTCAGTCCATATGTCTGTATATTCCTTTCTGAGCTCTTCCTCCAATATATTATATACTCTCCTTCAATGCCTTGAGTGATTGATATGAATAACTATAAATACATTTTTTCATGATCAAAGAGTCGCCTTACATGAGACATGTCTCATGTCTCGTGGGGTTCATAACCTTCGGTGAAGAAACTAAACAATATACTAATGCCAGTCTATTAGTTATTTTGGAATATCAATCCTCTTCAATTATCCGCCACTCTTTTATAAGTACTATCACTCCTAAAGTAATTATATAATCATCGCACTATCTTATAATCAGATATATGCTACTCGACCCTCTCTAGTGATAAATCCTTTGACTGATACAGATCGATTAGAATCCATGGCTAATCATTCAGCATTTACCAGTACTCAATTTTCAGACTGTGGTTATTAGAGCAGATGCTTCCATTATTGAACATGGCACGTGCTGTGTATACGGTCCCTCATGTATCCGAAAATTCTGAGAAATACTTTTCCTGAAGATGGTGGTACATTCTTCACAAAGATTGTCGAATGTCATTTTCAAGACATACGACTATGAGAAAGAACGGTGATTCTCAGGCTTACATCTGTTAAAAAAAGAACAATTATGAATTTAAAAAGAGCAGACACATCTCTTGGTTCAAGGTTTTCTTTGGTTTTGAGACTCATATATTTGTTGTTTTATGCATATTTATAAAGGCGTGCTTGGAAGCGGTAAGCACTGAATTTATTTTAGAGATAATTAGATAAGAATTCAATGCAAGAATTGTTCTCTACCAGACTCGAGCAGACACAATATCGTAAATTGTGATGACACATAACGAAGTATTCTGAAATGTTTTGTTCCAGACGCATCATCTCAAGTCGGAGGTTTTTAAGGTCATGTCTGTATATCTTATATTCGTTATCTCTGTATGATCAACACTTGTATAAGCACTGAAAACTATTGTAAGGAATTCTTGTTTGCTTAATGATCAGTACATATTTGATTGAAACATTTAATATATTACTTAATTATAAAGCAATTAATATATTATTTAATTATGTACTTACATCGATCTATTATTATATACTTTATTATGAATGGGTGGATATCACAGGTTTAATGTTGGTTATGTTTGGCTTAGATGTTGTGACTCAAATCGTAGTCATGAACAATTGGGCAAATGATTGTTTCTTGACTAACTATTGTTGGTCCTACAAAGAACATGTCCAATGTCAAGCTCAGGGTGTTATTGTGTCAGGCAATTATCACTACATATGTAATAAAACAGCTAATTTTTATATTGTTTTGTATTTTGCCATGTTGTTAAATTGGCAAAAAAATAGCGCAGTATCTCATATTAAACATCCAAACTCAGAATCCATGTCAAATTGCTTATCGGTTTGTGTAGGTAGCGCACCAATTTTCCCTCTAGAATCCTGGAGATGGTTATCATTGAACCCAAGAGATTTCGACACTCAAACTATTCCAAGTCATTTCTACAAAATTCTAGATGAAGCCTGAATTGTGAAGAGGTTTCTAAAATATTTTGACCTCCAAGAAGACAATAACACTACATTTTATTTTTTTCATCAATTTTAGTGTCAAAACAGCACTACAATGGTAGAAGGGGCTTTTTAAACCTATTCACCATTCTTTGGTCACTCAAACAAATAGGGAATGAAGAGGAGAATTTTCTATCACATGGCAATAGCCAACAACCCAACATTCTCTCAATTTATATATGCTCTTGATTTATATTAAAGTTATATGAAAGATATCGACTTAGATAATTAGTAAATCTACACAAATGTTGGGCACTCCACATAATTGAACAATTAATATATCCAAGTTATACAAAAGATGGAAATATTTATATGGAACAATACCAAATAATTAATTAAAATTGTCAATATTGGTTATAATAAGGATACTAATATAAATGATATATAATATATTATAATTAATGTGTATTATATGAAAAACAATATTTAGTATTAACAATTATTATTTATTTTACAAAAAACAATATGTACTATAAATTACTATAATAATAACTATTTATTCCATATAAAGTTCATGCATTATTATTATTATAGGAATGAACATGCTATTTAAGAGATTAACTTCATTCTTGCTTGCTTGCTGGTTTTGTTTATCATATGCATGATACGTACTACTCTGAATATCATTCTTGTTTTAAGCTACAAATATTTATATGCTATGAAATTTTAATATTTTTTGTATGGTGTACCTAACCCCTAATAGTGTTTGGCTGTGCACTGGAACACCATACCCATGTACTCGTATCTGATACCAATTTCATTACTTAAGTGTTTGTTCAATGGTTATGGCATAATTATACTTATTTTCTGCAACTTGTATTTGTGCCAACATAAGAATTGATAACATACAATATGAAGCAATTATATTCATCATCTTGCTAGCTAGAGAGAATGTTGTTTTACATTGACACATTTGATGTTCAAACTCATTCAATGAATGTAAATAATGATTCTTAGCATGACAATATATGGAGAAAACAGTGCGCGTATAAGGATTTGGTTTGGATGATGGTTGATTAGATGGCTTCCATTAACATCCCTAACTATTAAACACTAATAATATTATTATAAAATAGACCCGCCTCCACAAAAACGCGAAAAAAAAAATTGATCCCAAAATGAATTTATTTTCTCGATAGAATAGACCCGCCTCCACAAAAAAGCAATAAATAAAAATTTGGTCCCAAAATGAATTTATTTTCTCATAACACAAGTCAAGCAGCCCAAAAAATAAAAAATCATGCAATACATGATGGCTTTACTAATAATATACAAAAACTGACCCAAAGGAACAAATGCAACCAGAAGACAACTCCAATTCTATTCTAATTAGCAAATGTTTCTGCATTTTTAATATTTTTCCAACATAGTACACAACAAGCATTTTAGAGTTCATAAAACTATACAACTTATTAAACATACTCACATGTATAACTAGACACTTCTGGCATTCCCAGAGTTGGTCTGAATGCATATCTACTGCTTAAGTGTTTCCATCCTCAGGAAACCTAATATTTTTGCCTGAAGGATTTCATCTCTGAATTACAGCTACTGAAAGTTGTCCAACCAATGAAAACAAATGATTTATGTTTCCAAATTTCTGGAACATATCCCTTCTCTTCCCAGCAGAGTACAACTCTAGCTCTCCTTTCCCAGCATGCCTCAATCACAAGCATGACATCCTCAAATCAAGGCAGTTCCAAGTAGTTACTTGGCTACACGTATGACTTATGTCAAACCCACCATGACCACTTGCCCTCATCATATCAGTCCTAACTAACTGGAAGTAATGCCACTCCTATGCTCATAAACTGATCTCTAAGAAACTACTGACAAAACATTTGCTTCCTACTTAACTACAGACAAAGCACTCCCACAATGTTGTGAATTAAATAGGATACAACAGATCTGCTGTTCCAAAAATTGCCTGCCCACAAACAATGTAGTGTTGAATTTCCTAATATCGTTGGTCTTTCAGATGTACATTCCCTGCAGCAGATTCTTCCAACTGGCCTGTTGATGAGAGTTTTGTGACCACTTCAATGGGCAGTATGAAGACACTTAGTATTCCAAGATAAAACACCAAATATTAAATCCTCTATTCAATAAGGAAGCTTAGATATTATATCCTCTTTTCTGAGATGAGCTAGGACCAGATCTCCAACATCAAAATTGATTTATTTCCTTTTCATATCAGCTCCCTTATTGTACTTGATGGTATTTCCCTCAAATTTCCTTTTCACCTGTTCATGCAAACATGCATTGCTCTTGCAAAATCTTCGCCATCAGCACTCTTTGTCTCCATTTGACCCAAATTCCTTAGCTTGTACACACTTCTAGGTGCATACCATACATGACCTAAAAGGGACTCATACCTGTATCTATTAGGAGAATCAATATATGCAAGCTCAGCTCATGACAGCACCAAATCCCATTCTTTTGGATGCATACTTGCTAAGCTTCGCTAGATGTTTCTAAGGCTTTTGTTGACCACAATTATTGGACCATCAGTCTGAGGATAGTAAGCTGAGCTGAAACGTAAATTAGTACCCAATTTCTTTCATAGAGTTCTCCAAAAGTGTCCTACAAATTTAGTGTCTCGATCAGAGACTATACTCCTACGAAGTCCATGTAGTCTATCTCCTTGAAGAAAAATTGCCAATATTTGTAGCATCACTTGTTTTTGTACATGGAATGAAATGAGCCATCTTAGAAAATCTGTCAACCACCACAAATACTGAAACATGCCCCATCTTGACTCAAGAAAACACCTATAGCAGTCCCACTGGCATCACACTCAACTTGAAAAGGCTTAGTAATATTAGGTAAAGACGAGATAAATTCTTTTGTAATCTTCTTCTGAATAATCTAGAAACTCTTATCAACAGCTTCAGTCCAATGAAATGTCCTTTTATCTCCCTTAATTGTATCGACTAATTGTGCACAGATCCCAATAAATTTCTTATGAATTTTCTATAGAAACTAGACAATCCATGAAAATTTTTATCTCAATGATACTCTTAGGTGTAGGCCATTCAATCACTGCCTTTATCTTATCCTTGTCCATCTTTAGTCCTTCTTCAAAGATGAGAAATCCCAGGTAAACCAATTTTGTCTTCAAGAAAGTACACTTCTTGAGATTGATTAGCAACTTCTCTTAATGCAATTTGTCTAATACCATTCTTAAATCCCTAAGATGGTCTACCTTTGATTGACTATGTACCAAGATGTCATCCAAGTAGACTATGACAAACTTTCCTGTGAAATCTTTAAGCACATCACTCATAGGTTGCATGAAAATGCTTGGAGCATTAGTTAAGCCAAATGGCATAACTAGTCATTCATAGTGTCTATCATTTGTTTTAAAGGTTGTCTTCCACTCATCGCCTTCTCCAATTCTAATCTGATGGTAGTCACTTTTCATGTCTATTTTAATAAAATATTTACCCCACTTAAGAAATCCAATAAATCATCAATTTTGAGCAAAAGGAGCCTATATCTGATAGTTATTTTGTTGATTGCTTTGGAATCTGTGCACATTCTTCAATTCACATTCTTCTTAAGACTCAAAATGATTAGAACAGCACAAGGGCTTAAATTTTCCCTCGGATTGATTTCAACTTTCTTCTCCAAGTGGTTACATCTACCCTTGCTTTCATTTTTTCCCAATGAAGGGAATTTGAAATCAACTTGCCACTATCATATCAGTTTCTAAGCTTTATAACTTTCGATAAGTGTTAAATCTTGTTAATGATTCCACTCCTTTCTAACTCAACCGTTCCTAGGACTTGACCCTCAAAAGAGCACGACTTATCCCAAAGTTGCTAGGACTTATCTCACTGGCTTGAGATTCTAACACTGCCACTAAACAAAGGCTACTTGAGGCAACTACTACTACCACACAAAAAGATGGAGTGATGGTGTGAAAACCGAACAACAGGAGCAAGATCCTAAACCATTATACAAGGGCAATTATCTTGGACTTGAGAGAAGGAGCTCTACGCCATTTCCACAAATTCACCCTTAACCCTACCAATTAAATATTGTAAAGTCAGTCCAATTGCTACTTATAGTTGAGACTCAAAAACTCTGCTACTTTCTCAACTATTGTAAAAGGTATGACTAGCATCTTTGCAATATCTTGATGAATGGTAGCACCCTTGATGCGTGAGATACATGACTCCAAGAAATCCTCTACAAACTGCTCAGGCTCATAGCTCATACTCAACAATATGTAGTCAAACAGCACAATCTTTCTTTACATCATATTATCATCATTTATCATCTTCATACCAAAATTGCATGGTAATTGCTCCATCTTCTCAAGGTCTGAAATCTGACATGATGTTTCTTAGACTTTTGTAAACCGCTAAAAATATCTCTTTCAAGTATTGCAGAGTGCAAATGCTGACATATGATCCTGTTTATAGAGAAAATTCCTTTCCTGGTGTGAGAATTCACTGCTACTACCTCAAATACAAGTCACTCAGTTTGTTTACTTCTGTTTCTCTTTGTTGTCTTTTTAGCTATTATGCTGGCATTTCCAATTCTGAGGCTTCTTGCCATGTATCTCCAAGTGATTAACATGTACCTTGAAATCTAGTGCTTTACTTTGTTACCACACAAACATTGTGTGTGTCTCCACTGTAGATTTTATCTAGGGTTTAATTTATTTGTGTTTTTGCAAGAACATGTGCGTTGTAGGGTTTGAAATGGGAGCACTTGCTGGTCTATTATTTGGAATTGAGATTTCATCTCATTATGATGTTCTAGCTAGATTTAAATCTAGCATGCTACTCTGAAGATACAACTTTGTTCCAGTACCCTAGCTCCTCCAAATCACCATTATTGTGTCTTGAAAAAGATCTCCCCCCTTTACTTTCATAGGAATTCTTAAAATTTCCTACATAATGCACATGCTACCAGGCTAGTTCTGATATCACTATGGTAACATCTACTAATAGCATGCAGAAAATATCCCATAAAAACAATTGCAACCACATTACAAACCCAAAACTACTCTACTCAATAGACCTTTTTGTATTTTATTAAAATTTCTTCAAAACAGTACACATGCAGATTGAAGTTTTTTAAACTACAGCATACTGAACACACCCAAATGCTGAACTGGACAACACTCGTATTCCCAATGTCAGTCTAAATGCAGGTCTGCTGCTTAAGGGTTTTTATCCTTGAGAAGCCTAACTTTGTGCCTAGAGGGTTTGGTCTACAAGCCACAGCTGCTGAAACACAAAATCCAGCCAAAGAAAATAAATGATTTTTGTTTTCAAATTAATTAATGTGTCCCTTCTCCCCTGCCCAGTGCATGACATCCCTTAAAAGTTGGAAGTAAACGGAAAGTTAATTGACAAATCTAGTTAATCAAATAGGCAGTTAAGTCACTAATAAGCCCTTAAAATAAAAACAGTTTCAAACAGTTACCTGGTTACAAATCTACCTTAATTTCAGTTCACTACAGTCTTAAAATAACTGACTGCATTGCCTCCTCATTCCCATTCTAATTCACTCAAAGAAACTATGTTGATAGACCAATCACAACCTAATCGCTGATAGAACATCAACTTCCAAGTTCCTACCTAACTGCTAACAAATACTCCAGAACATTCACACAGCACTGCAGATTAAAAGGGAATTTACATAATATAATTAATGCCACATAAATTGACAAATCAATTCTCTTCTATTATCTCGAAATAGCTATTTGAGATAATAATCAACAAAGACAAAAAGTTAAAAATGGTGTGATATAAGATAGTTACTGTAGTAGCATATAGGAGTTCTTTTCTCATGCTAGACTAATACCTTACTTTGCATATGAGGTTGTGTGGGATTCCACATTTTATAAATAGGAGAACCGAAGGCAATCAGGCTTAAACAGATATTGAATTGAACTACAGCAAGTATATGTAAAATAGATGAACAACTGACCTCGTCTATGGGATCATAAAGATTTCTATGACTCTTCAGCTGGAATACAAGATAAAATGCATATGCCACAAGCATTATACAGCTGCTAAACCTAGAAAGAGCTAATTCAGATCGTCCAAAATGCCGTTCTGTGTGGGTAAAGTGTAGCACAGCTGGAAAAAGTAGGCCCATCACTGCCATCAATAGCAATCCTGAGTTGACAACAGCAGCAGCCTGTAGAAAGAATATATGGTAAATCACCCTTATCCACTGCATGAAAAAAAAAACTGTTCCAAAGCTCCTAAACTTGAGCATTTTAAAATAGCCTTCTGTTCACCTTGTTAAAGCTTTGCTCTTTCTTATGATGAACAATGCCACCCATGAGGAAGGCACATCCAAGCACAAGCAACATATTTGATAAAATAGAGCCAAGTAATGACTGTTGCACTACTCGAATCATTCCATTTTTTAAAGCATAAATTGAAATGATCATCTCTGTGGCATTTCCAAATGTAGCGTTCAGAAGTCCTCCAACTACAAAAGAGAAAAAATCGTGTCACGTCAATATTCAGGAATTATGCCGCACATAATGTAATCAATCAATACAAAAAATATTACAAAATAGTAAAATGTCAATAAGATAGGTTCAATTAAAATTTTAAGATGCTCAACCCAACCAAGAAGAAAATCAAAAGCAATAGAGTTGGTAGCAGCTGGCTTTAGCAGAGGATGGAAATGGAAATAAATACAAAAAACAATATTCAACATATTCCACCCTTTAAAAATGATTCTGGAGAACTCAAGTAATTGTTTCCAAGGGCAACTTAGTTCGACAATTATTCCAAGTAAGAATGAAAGCATAGACTTCGGGGTAAGGAGTTATTCTCTATGATTTTAAAATAGACTCATCAATACCTTCATATATTCACCAACTACTGCCATAAATTTTCAATGTTTGACTGTGTCTGGAAAATTTCTTGTAAAATAAACTTTAAAATTCGACAAAAAATCAACCGTAAACTCAATGTTGCATATGAGTTAGAATAATATATCTACTGCCTAAAGCAGGGGTAAAGTCTTCAATATACATGAGTATAGAATAGCATTGTGTTTGCTTATGTTTATAAACACATAGTATTTACATATGAAAATGCAGATAATACAGTTACACATATGTTTTTCAACAGACTTACATTTGCGGGTTCCTTTCTAAATGTCATTATTGTTGATATTTATTTAGATTTTTGTAAGATATTCCAAACATGAGTCACTAAACAAATTCAACCAATTTTGGCATGTTGTGCATTCCTTGGGAGGGGAATAGTGGAGGGAATGCATTCAACATACCCCTAGGATGTAGGAATTTCTAGGAGAGTTTCATTAAAATCCTGGACATCAGGTGTATTGACTGCAGAGCTCTTCCTTAAACAAGCAACAATGCTGTGTTGTGGCCTTGAACTACTTCAAACACCCCAAAATGGAGTCAAGAGAGGGCTCTAGACCTCTGAAACAAAGTTGCACAAAAACATAGCCTAGGAACCCAAAAGAGCACAACTAGGTCTTAAGCACAAAATCTCCAAATACTAGGTTTATGCCTTGAATGGGAACCTATAAGTTTATAGAGGAGTGGAAAGGTTCCAAAATACTTATCCAACTCAAACTAGTGGGTTGATCTGCCTATCTTATTCCCAAACGTCATGGATGGCAAAATTCCCTTTTAGGCCTAGGAGCCCCAATTAGCCCTATCAACGAGGTAATTAGGTCTTAGTTTGAAATTACTCCAAAGCATCCAGAAAACAAACTCTAGATATGGATACCCTTTTGGAAGAAGTGTAAGATTCCAAACTTCCAAATTCCAGACTGGTCAAATGACCCCCTTACCAAAAATGCAGCAATTTCCCTTATTAGGCCAAGTTGCTTGGGTTTGTGAAGGAAGTACTGAATACATCCATCCCCCAAGTGCCTGCAGCACTTCAACACCTGTTGTCCTCCACCAAACACATAGAGATGTTTGGCCTAGGGCTTGCTAGCAATATTAGAAGCCTTGCTTTCCATCTCCCATCCTTTAGGGACCTTATTGTACAACCTCCTAACTTGCATTTTACCAAGTGGCATGAAATTTCCACAGTGGGAATGCAAGTTAGGGCATCATTCCTAAAACTAGTCACTAAATGGAGGGTTTTGGTGCACCCGAAAAAGAACTTCAAATAACTTTAGTTACAAAGCACTTCAAACCCTCAAACCAATTACATTCTTCTACTATGATGTTCCAAATTCCAAAACAATCGGTTATTCACATGTGCCAATCCGTACCAGTCCGTACATTATGAAAATGCAGCATTTTACAAGGAGAAATGGGATCTTTTATTGACTCAAATGGCAAAATTGCATTCTCTGTCTTCCACCTGCTTGAAAGGGCTATTTGAAGACTTTCCCCAACCATCCCAACCGATATTCAAAGGTTGTGACCATTGGGGAGTGTAAAAGTTATCAAGCCACTTTTCTTGCATTATGCAACTTTTGGCAATTTTTACAAATTGTGCATTCTAACCCATCTAGGACTTTTGTCTTGTGCCCTAGGGTCCTAAAACATATAAGAAAATCTTTTAAATACTCCTAACCTATGCTAGGTCTAGAATGTGCCCTTTGACCATAGTCAAAACCCATGGTTTATAAAGCACCAAATGCGGACTAGGTCTAACAAATAGGCTCAATTTATTAGGAAACTATAACTACCTATTACATTTGTCTCTTAGGCACAAATGCCCTTGAGTAGAACTCATGTAGAGTTAAAATAATAGATGCTATGGAGAATGGAGGGTTAGGTGCTCCTGCACCATGTACTAGGGCACATGTCCAGCTGCTTGCCCCTCAAACAGAGCATATAGGAAGGAGTCAACTCATTTTGGATCAACCCACTTTGCAACAAACTTTATCATGCTACAATCTTTGCTTTAGTCAGAGGCTGCTTAAAGCGCATGATTTTTACCAAGAAGTGGTTTATATCAGCATATGTTAAGACCCCATTGGAAATTTCATGAGCATAGCTTCTAGCTCCCAACGAAATAGAAACTAGAAATTAAATCATATTTGATAATATCCACTATATTTTTGTTTGTATTTCCATTCTGTTAGGTTATTTTTGTTCACACTTATTTATATTAATGTTTAATAATAATTGTAGTTCATAAAGCCTTAAGTTGTTCTCCTTCACAATGTTGATCAGGAGAAGCCCACAATGGATTGTATATATGAAGGAATGGGTAGGTCCATAAAGGCAATTATATCCATTTATGATAAGGTTGAAGATAAGAATTGTTCGGTGCGGGACATCATCATTGATCAACAATGGCAGTTTTAGCTTCACAAACCCACACATGCAGATGCCTATTTCCTAGATCTGGCATTCTGATTTCATCCAAATTTTAAGGTCAAGTAGAGGTTTTGTGTGGGATCTAAATGATCATAGAATGGACGGTACCCAATCCTCAACTTGAAGTAAAAACAATATTTGAGACAGATTGATACAATTGCACAAGACATATGCAAGATTACTTAAACAACATTGCAACCATGCAAGTCTATTAAGAGCATAATTTAAGCTCAAAACATTAATTTTTGAATATCACCTTTTCTATGTTTCTGTTGAACTTGAAACTCAAGGATGGACAAGTATAGAAAAGATATGGTGCTAAGGTACCAAATCTTCTAAGGATTGCAATTGGTATCTTCATCCAACCACGCAATGCACCAAAATACTAGTATGTTTGAGCACATTCACTCAAAAAAGCACAACGTGATGTCAATCCAAAGGTTGAATGATCTTGTTCATGATCATTTAAACATTCACATTTGTCACAAAAAAAATATTGAGAACGAAATTATCTCCCATTACTTTAGTAGAGATTGTTCCACACCCAGATTAGTTTACTGAGGTTGAGGATCTCATCTTCGACAAGGAAGACCATCCATGCATGGGTTGAGCAAATAGATCTAGAGGAAGAGGTGGTGCCCACACCATAGGAGAAGATTAGAGCACAACTACAGTCCTTAAAAGTTGGGGTTGTCGAGTAATAGGCAAATATCATGACTACATCATCATTGAGGACCTATCTCCAAATTCCTAAATAAGGCTTGTCATGTAGCTATGGATGTTCGCACAAGTGATGTATGCCGCTCTAAGCCATTAACCTGTACTTTTAGTTTTGATATTGTTTTGATTCCATGGATTTCATAATTCATGAATTATGTTTACACTTGACAATATACGTAATACATCCATATATAAAATATAAATGTTTTTCCTTCAGCTCAAGAGTGATTGATGCAAGCTTCTACGTACAATCAAAGCAATTTCTCTTTTGATTAATTCATTGTTAAAATCATAACTGAAGTGCTAATACTTCAATGAGGCCCTCAGCCTACAAGAAATTCTACAATTCATGAAGCCATGGCACCCTAAATTCAACACCTTAATAGAGATTTTTGTTAATACTCATGTTTGTGTGAGACTTCCCAACTTGTCAAAATGCATTTTTGGGGCATTTACATTCAATAACCCAGGCTCTTCCCCTTTGTATTAATTGGAGTGAATGCTTGGATCAGCCAAGATCATGTTGTCTCTGCTATTTCTTCTAATTTCTTCTATCAATAACCAACCATTGTTCCACCAGCAATGATCCCACTGCCTCTCAAATTCCAATTCTCAACTACCTATTAATATCCTTCCCTAGACTCAACATCCTCAAAACCCAAACTACACAATTCAAAGTAAAATTTGTCATTCTCCATACACTCCAAAAAATTCTCTATCACCTTGTTCACAACTCCTCCTCCCTTGATTTCCCTCTAGACCCTTTTCTCAATAAAATCAATGACCTCTTCACTAATACACTTCCCTTTATCACAATGACCTCTTCACTAATACACTTCCCTTTATCACAATGACCTCTTACACTAACACAATCCCCTTTATCACCACCATTTCAAATTGTCACTACCTTTAGAAGACCCAACAAGTACATATGTGGCCAAAGAAAGTCCCAAACATAATAACAATGAGAGACATCAAAACCAAGAGTTATCCCCGCCTTCATTGATTGCATGTCTTCTCTACATGTTCCATACACATCGAGGTCACCACCATCTATTGTGGTTAGTAAAAGTTCAACTACCATGTATGCCAACCAAAGAAATGATGGGTGGCAGTGTCATTTTAAGTGCATGAAGAATACTGTACCTTAGGTATTTAATAATCATTTTATAGGAATGATATTCTGCAAGATGCTATGATATTGCATGTGATCCTACCAGTGAACCTCATGGACGCTTTCCCCCAAAAATTCCTCAATGGCCCCACCACAAACTTAGCCTTCTGCAAGAAACCCAGAGACGTTCCAGCATTCTTGGCACGTTGAAGGGACAACACCAACGCACCTCAAGCATTCATCACATCAGCATGAAAAAGTAATTTACAAAAAACACTATTTTTACTACATTCTTTGGTTCTATTTTGAACCCTAGGGGTATGTGGGGCCCATCTATTGTCTTGTATTCGTTCAAAAGGCCTCCAAACTTTATTTATGCTCACATTTTCAAGCCAAAAAGGAGCGACAAGTAGCAAGAAGAATAGGAGAAACATTTTTCAAGCAAAAGGTAAGGTTTCTAACTGAATTTTTTTTTTTTTTTTTTTTTCGAATCAATATTCATTGTTTTAAAGTTCTTAGTTTTTAGTTTTACATTTCTTGTTGTTTCATTTTCTTTTAGTTATTTCATTTCTAGATTCTAGTTGTTTTATTTTCTACATTCATTTATTTTCTTTTACAATTTAAAATTTCAATTTGTTAAATTTAGAGTTTTATTTTTTCATTTTACAATAGGGCATAGACTGAAACTATATTTCAAAAAAAAACATTTTAGGAAATTAAGTGTCAAAATGAACTCCAAAAGTCAATCAAATTATGAACCTAGGCATGATGATGACACCAATGAGGGGAGTGAGCATGGATCAAATCCGCAAGGGAAAACTAGTTCCATTGGTAGTGCACCACCTGCTAGTGATTGCCCCTCCACACTTCTGGTAGAGCAGGCTAGGGGTCCTTAAGATTCCAAATCTCCTCTCAGACAGTTTGTAACAAGTATAGCAGTCCCAACGTCATCAGGTGGTGGCACAAGGAAATGGAAATGCAACATTTGTGGTACAAAATGGTTTGGGAGCATCCCTAGAGTTAATGCACACTTCCTCTTTTGGCCACGAAAAGGTGTGGGAACATGTGATTTTTTCGAGCAATACATAAGAATGTTTATGGATTTAATTGTGTTACTATTTTTGCATCAACATTTCGGATCACACTCTGTGATCCATCATCAGGATGAAGAAAGATAGAGAGCATGAATGATGGCGCATAGCAGACTTAGCTATAAAAGGTGGGGGGAGGTTGATAGAAACAAGGTCAGAACAAAATAAGCCATAAAAGGGGTGGGGGGAGATTGATAGAAACAAGGTCAAAACAAAATAAAATTAGGAACAAGCAATAAAGACCAAACATCAAAAGCAACAAAACCAATAAGACGAAAGAAAACAACTAAACCTCAAACAAGGAAAGAGGAACAACTAAGATCAGCATTTCAGGTGAGAGTTCAATGAACTTCGGGGTATTTCAAACGGCTTGGGAATCGCAATGCCTGACCTTGTCTCGTAGGCAACAAATTCAAAGTATTCAGATGCACGAGTAGAAAATACAGGGGCAACCACATATTCCTAATCCTAGATCGCATCAGAGTGACAATATTATTAGGGGCAGCCTCAGAATCTTCATCCACTTTAGTGCTATGGCTCAATCACAACAAGGCAAGGGAAAACACAAAGTGCAAACTGAAATTAACCCTATAGCTGATTTGTTTAAACTTTAATCTTCACCTAAGAGAGCAAATAGAGGATTCCATTGGTAGATTCTTTTTTCTTGATGATATCCCATTTCATGTAGCTTTGTCTCCTTATTATAAGAAGATGTTGTCGATAGTGGTGAAGGGGGTAGGACCATCACTTGTACCACCATGTGAGCACAAATTGAGGACCACAATCTTCAATGAAGAGTATGCCAACATCAATTCATTGATGGAGACCATGAGGGCATGTTGGGAGGAGTCTAGATGCAACATTATTATGAATGGATGGACGAACATTAGGAAATATCCACTCATCAATATCATAGTTACATGCTCAAAGGGCCCATTTTTCTTAGAGTGGTTGATTATTCAAGGTGAAACAATGCTGATTTTCACTTTGACATCCTTCAAACAACTATTGAGGAGATTGGGCCACAAAATGTGGTCGAAATAGTGACAGATGCAACATGTTACATCCCAATTTTTGACTTGATTTAAAATGTTCATATAGTCGTTGAGGTTCACATGAAGTCAGTGGACAGTTAAATTTGTTATAATCCTGTGGAATGGTAAGATGGTTAGTCGTTATAATTTCATATGAAGATAACATGCTAGTTGATTATTTATCATGAATTCATGGAATTGAAAAGGCCCGTTATGATTATTTATGATTAATAACTTGTTATATAATTTAATTGAGGAGAATTTCCTTGTAAGGAGCACGTCAAAGGGGTGGAAGCATTGTCAGAAAATAATTGGGCAAAGGAGCATTGTTAAGTTTTCAGATTTTAGGTCAGAGAAGAGGTATAGTGCAATAGTGGTGAATAATTACTTGCACATTATGTTTTGGTGTGTTTCTTATTCACCACCCAACAATTATAACATGTATAAGATGAAAAGGTGCGTCTTCTAAAAGACATGACACTTCAGATGGGGTCAATTAAGCTTTCCCATTTAATTGAATTATCATATAATAAAGTAATATATTTCATATTATTATTATATTGCCATTAAATATGTAGCCACTCTTGGCTTACATTTGCATATTTAATTATTTATTGTTGATCTTTTCCATAAAGACCACAAACATTAACACACCCTCTTGGACTTAAGAAGAAGATCAACCAATAAATCTCAAGTCTCTAAAAGACCTCAACTTCTCTATCTTCACAATTGGTAGAGGTACCAAAAACATAACTTCAATAGATCTCAAATCTATCATATATCCCATACATCATCTCATGATGTAAAACTCATATAGATCTCAAAACATCTCAAAGTCTTCATCATATGCTCTTAAGTATTAGTCTCTTGAGTCTAACTAACTCAACCAAGATCAAATCCATGATATCAAAAACATTGGCCCAATATAGTAGCTCAAATGTAAAGTTATTCAGGTTGTTATCATTCCCAAAATATTTTATAGAGATATCTGTTTGGACAATTGATATCATTCCCAATGGATAACAACCTGAATATCCATGATAAATTTGACCAACCTTATTATTAGTCTTTTGTCTTATTATTTAAGTAAATGTTATATTCATTTTTCACAGGATTCAAGAGTTTTCAAGAGAAAAATTCTTTCCACATCCAATTTCTAAAATACTTTATCATTATTTGCTTCTCTATTATTTTGATTATTTAAAAGAAATCAACCAACAATGAATTTGATTAACTCCCAGAAGCAAGCCACGAAATAAAATTAAAGAAAAAACATTGTTCTACATAGTTTTCTGATGGTAGTTCTGATGGTAGTAAGTGGGGAGATGTGCAAAATGGGCATAAATTTGGGGACAGAGGCAGAACCGCTTTGGGGGGACCACAATGATATTCAAATTGAGGTGAACTACCTTCAAGGCAAAATCTACAATGTAACATCTTCATGAGTACCCCGTGAAAAGCAAATTAATTTTCACAAAGTTAAAGGTTGCAATCCGTATGTGTGGCATGTGCCATAGCAAGCAACGCAGTGGCCTACCTGTCAGAGGTGGCAGAAGTGTCTGTGGGGGGCATTTCCTCCAAGTCCCAAAGTCTCAGAAACGTCCCCATATAGGGCATGCAAGGCATGAGTCAATAACTGACTGAATAGGATAAAGCTTTGCCTAGCAAAGCTTGTAGCACATATCCATTGCCTACTGATTAAATTGTATGGGAATGCGACTGGGAAAAAAAAACATGTAGAAAAATTCTACACACTGCTTAAGCTATTCATCAAGCAATAAAATAATTGACTTTTACCTGTGGGACCGGTAAAGAATGCAAGCTGCCTGCACATGAGAACCAAAGGCAAGCATATCAGCAAATGAAATCATTAATGTCGACGACATATAAAAGTGTGAAAGCACTTCTCAAGAGTATGTCTCTTACTCTGTTGCAAAACCCAATCGCTCTGCCAAAGGTGTTATGCCTAACAGACTGAAGAAGAAAACCCATCCCTGCAGCATATATTATACTCAGATTAGAGACCAGGCAGCTTATAACATTCAGGCAACGGGGCAAAATGCTTGGATTGCATATGTTTTCTATTACATGGACCACAACAAAACGATGCTTTTTATTTGGAAAGTGTATCAATATGCAAAAGTTTTTTGTTTTTTTTTGCTGTAAAACATTAAAGAGAATATGCAATAGTGTTTTTTCTGCTGTAAACCATTGTCCAAAGATTCCTCATTCAATCACAAATTTCAAAAATCTGGAGGATAAAAGCCATGGCAGTTCTTCTTATGTTTTAGGTTTTGACCATTAACGAGCAAAATATCAAATGACTAATTCCAGTTCTCACTTACCCGTTTCTCTTCCCAGGAATGAGCCAATATAGCTGCAGCAGGACCAAAAGGAAGCAGCAAATTAAGTTTGTTTTGCATTATCACAATACTTATACTCCTCCATATTCGACTTTTGAGTCTTTCAATTGTCCACATCTCTGTAATATCCCCCAACTGTCTATTAGTATTAATAGCTGATTTCGATTCAAGATCTTTGCTATCAGCATTTGAAAGGTTGATAGGGATTTCATCCTCATGTTCATTTTCACTTTCATACTGTGTCAATCCCATTCTCATCTGCATGAACAACACAGAAAATACGCATGACTAGTAACATCAAACAGACATTTCACTGCCAGCAAAAAAACATTTCCACAAAGAAAAAACTTGAAACTGGATGCTATTACAAATGTCATACAAACAATTCTAATTAATTCAAAAGACAAGAAGGAATGACCAATAAATAATTCAATAATTATTGACCAAAATCAATTATCGAATTAAGCACCCGGAGCATTTAACACCGTAGAAGAAAATCCATTGAGTGAACAAATTCAAAAGCTCCTAGAACATAATTTCTCACTTTTTGCACCTCGTTAATTTACAGAAATTCTAAGTCTTACCTCAATCTGATGATTCTGAACTAAATTTCTCTGTGTTGAATTGGTGACATCCATTTCTTTGGAAAAAATATCAAGCATCCCATTCCAATTATCGGCACACACACTGCCAAACATCCATACCAGTTGTCAAATACTAACCAGCTCATACTAACTGCCTCTAAATAAAGATGCAGCCTATAATTAACATTAGACGATGAAACAAATGCCACTTCCCTCTATGGTACTAGTTTCACAACAATAATCACATGGTAATCAACCAAATATCCCAATTCACAGAGGTGGTTAGATAATGTCTTATTCAATGAGCCTAAGGTACATTAAAAAAATTTGTGTTTTGCGTCTCTCCTATGATTTATTTCATCCATTTTTTTTTAGCGTGCCGTTACAGTAAAAATGCTTGCAACTGTTAATAATAATTTCAATAAGCTCGTCAAGAATATATTTCTTTTCAAGGAAGAGCTAGAATCAGCACAACTACATTTGAGTTTGAAGTATGATGTTGATGGCTCTGAAAGTATATTTTGTCCTCCCCAAAGTTAAAATGGCCACTAAACTGGAGAGTTGGATTCAACTTAATTTGACGTCGACATGAAAAACTCGGATCTTATTATTTTTTCTATTATAAATGATGTTACATTTTTTGCAGATTAAATCAGTGCCCTATAATATGTACCAAATCAGCAGTGTCCAATTAAGGTGGATAATTTGAAATCAAAATTGAGAAATCAGAGTTAGCCTATAAAGTGCCCGTCTACACAGTTAATATTGAACCGTTCAAAATTGATGCTTTCAAATAAAAGGTCTTGCCAGGAGTTTCTATTACTGTTCAAATCTAAGTATTTCCACCCGTTTCTTGCTAACGAAATATTGCTGTAGCACATAACAAAAATGATAAGACTGCTAAAAACTTGTGGAATCAAACCCTAAAGTCGGGGAAAACGGAGTGTCGTGCCAGAACAAAAACTGAACAGCCGCTAAAATTCTGCCCTTCTGTCCTTAAAGTCACTCACAGATTGAATTGAAAATCCTAGTTTATTGTACAAATATCTTCTGGATAATTTTTTACTTGCGTTATACCAAGTGAGAATAACTCCAAAGAAGTGTTTCGCAAGTATAAAACTTCAGAAGCCCCGCTACCTTTTCACGTTTACTCCCAACACAGCCGGCCATCAATCTCGCACTTGCCCATCAACAGTGTGCAACTCAAAGATGCACGAGATAAATCCCAATGTCGGAGATCTGAGGAGACGATAGTCCACAAAGGCCGAACGAAGACGTCAGACTAAAACGCACAAAATAATTTCATTAAAACTGAAACTTTTGATATAATGTATGGAGGTTTTGAACAACTGTAGTAATACCTGAAAGCGGTGTAGCGTCGGCGTGGGGGGTAGATGGAACCGATCTAAAATGCGCTGAAATGAAATGAAATGAACGATTTTAATAGATGGGGCGCCTATTTAGGAAGAAATTGAGAACATCAGTAGAGAGGTCTGACTAGGATTTGAAAGATTTGACGGGATGTTTGTGTCCGTAATCGTACTAGTACTTACTTGCACAGGGGCCAGAAAGTTTCTCATCCTGGTGTTGTTGTCCCGTTTATTGGTGTTATTCTTAATTGCACGCCTCACGCTTCTGTTATCTTTGAAAGTGATTCAAAACAAAGAAATTGGAGGAAGCTTCGTGGAATACGCGTCATTGCGGATAATTGTTTTGTGTGCACTACTGTTGAAGTAAGCTTTACCGGAAAGGCCCTGCTTTATGCAACACCTTGATGTGGACCCTTCTCCGCACACATCACCAAGAGATTGTATTATGTGACTTAAATAGAAGAATGCACATGGAAAGGAATCTAGAAATGTGTTAATGTTGTTTTTTCAATTTTTTTATACGGTTATTTTTAGAGATTAATTGTACAAAGGAGAGCCTTTTACATAAACTTTCTTTTTGTTCTATAGTGTCGTGGGTGTGTTGTAGAGTAGGGTCTTTTTGGCACGAAGTATTAATTTTCTATTAGTTGAACACACAACGTGGTCGTTTGTAGGAATCAAGTTTAGGCGCTTAGGGCCCGTTTGGTTGCTAGAATACAACTAGAATAGGAATTGATAATTAGAATATAATTTGTTTTCTTTGTTTGGTTCATGGAATAGGAATAGAGAATAGGGTTACGTATTCCTGTTTGAGCTCCAAAATGAGCTTTTGTCCATTCAAAAAAATACTTGTAATTGGCTTTTGTCCATTCCATTCCAAATTCAACTTATCCAAAATTGATAATCTGTCAGGTCCGGTCCGTGGTTGGAAACTCCCACTTGTTATTTTTTTTCGTCGACTAAAAACTCTCGCCGTTTCGGTGTTTATGTGGGCTTTCCTCTGCATTTGCATTTGTTCATCTTCAGAGGTGTTTAGCTGGATTTTATGTGCGTTTGTCTTCATCTTCAGAGGCTCTTCCTCCTACTTTGCGGCCAGCTCTGTCAAAGGTGTGTAAAACGTTTTCATCAGTATTGTTTTTAGGTTTTTTTTTGTCTATGATTCTTGCATGGTCTGTGTTTTATGGATTGCAATCTTGCGTTTTATGGTGCTAGGTTTGTAAAAAGGGTATGATATAATGTCTTTGCTTTCCATTTATCCTATAATTGTTTCAGATTGTATATGTGTTGTTTCCAATGCAAGTTTATTAGACTTCTTTTCTCTACAAATAAAGACTAGTGTGAGAATCAACTTAGTGGAAGAGTGGAGGATTGGCCTTCTACAATCTCAAACATCCCAACATAGAGGCATGCCAACAATCCTGTGAACCTATGAGCTCTGAAGAAAAGTCCGCTATTTCCTATTCAAATCTGCTCCTTTGTTTGAAAGGGGTATAATTTGTAATCCCTATTTGTAATCACTGTTTAGAAATACCCTTTCCCCTTGCTGGGATGAAACGTCTAGCTTTTCACTGCCACCTATTTTCCATTGATCAGAACTCCTTTGTAGACCACTCTGAATCGTCCCACAAGTATCAGATTGGAGAAACTCTGAAATCTATGGGCGGCAAAAAATTGTTAGAGGGTTTGTCTCTGACCGCACACAGCAGGTTTCTCATGAGAAAGCATGTTGTTGTTCAAGTTAGATGAGGGTCAAGTTACCTCTTGATTTGCTTAACAGATGGGATGTAGGCAGTCAGTCTGACTTTTCAACACTTAAATTGCCTTGCCTCTTTTTAGAGAAGGTTAGTATTGAGAATGTTGAACACATGAGAAGTGCAAGAAAGGGAAGCCCTTTTGTCAATTCGCAACCTACCTTGGAAAGTCTGATGTCGCCTGTAATAAGGGAGGAAGCAAATGAGCTTGCTCATATCACGGGCATTTGCTACTCTTATGAGGAGATAGCTTCATATACTGCAGACTGAAAACAGAGTGTTGAAGAAAGCTATGGAAGAGTTACTTACCATCCCCATTATCTTTCCAAGTTGAAAATTTTGGGCTTCTCAAACATTCTCCAATCAGGTCTGTGGCTTCATTCATTCGTTCACCCAATTTTATTACAAGAAAGGGGGAAAAGAAGACTATGCAAATGATTGAAAGCCCAACCAAACTTGTACATGTTGAAAGCATTAAATTGAATGTGAATAGAGGGAAAGGCTAATTGACACGCTAGTTCTAGTCCTTTTTGCCCACGCAATTGGAAGAATTAAAATACAACAGTCCTGTCATTTGGGATCCTTGTATGTGTTTGCTTGTTCTTCAATCAAGCAATTAGAAGACGTGCAAAATCCAATGTTTTGTACCTACCTTCCCCCTCGTTTTCCCTTGTCGAGCACCATTACGACGTCACTGGAGTACACAAGACAATACCCTTTAATCGACTCTATACTGTTTCACATGCCCATTTACTATATCTGTTAAATGAAGCTCAGAATTAGTTAGGTGGGGACTGATATCTCTTTAACTAAAATTTTAAATCGGGAGCATACTAAAACTTCAACTAATGCCTAGTAACATAGTACACTACCTACCTCAACAGACAACGAAAACAGAAGCATCTCAAATGGTACAATTCAAACACCCAAAAGTATACTTCAAAAAATGACCAAATATGTGCATAGTTAAACAAGGACAACAACAACAAAAATATGCTAGGCTTGCAACAGTCTTCATATTCATCAAACTGATCTCTATTTCAGATATAAAAAAAGAACAGTTTAATGATTAATCTCAATACACATTCCACAAATAAGATGTAAGCATGTACCCAACTTGAATTATTGAACCTATCACAATCATATTTAAAACAATATTACAAAAAGACATAAAAAGAGTCTGTAACAAAAATATTTGGTGCTTAGTATCAGAAATAATAAAGGCACTGATCATACAAAGTGCCCAGTTTGCTACTCGGTAGGACTAAGCAACTAAAGAATACTACTAAACAATCAATATCATTCTCTTATGAATATGGTACTATGATGCTTCCAAGTTAAGCACACAATTTTAAAAAGAGTGTATAAGAAAATGATCTAGATGGCACATTGTTTGGAAAGCATCCAAACCAATAAAACAACCTATTGTATCCAACTTTCCTGAGATGCCTTTGGAGGCACATGAAGATTTTGAGAAAGAATTTCCTTATTTCGCATCAAGCAAGATGTGCTTTGAACTTCAGAGCATGAATTTCATTTGTGTAAGAGATGTGTTAGAAAAATATGTGTGCTTGATCTCTCTTCTTTCCTTCCTCTTAAATATCACAGCTGCAAGTAAAAAAATGATTGTGGTAATTGAGATGGAACTATAAATGGATTAGTGTACTCCATCAAGAGTGGATAAAATTTTGTAATGGGCATGGGAGCCATTTATGTCTTTCTATTTTTGAATTACAAAATGGAATGCATCCTAGGAACAGGGACTACGATGCAAGTAAGCATCCCCAGTTGCACCTATTAGACAACAGAAAATATGATCCCAGTTGCCCAAATTAGAAAAATGTGAATAATTGTCTTGAACTACTCAACTTGGGTCACAGTGCAAAGATGCCATGGATTGATGGGACTAGAGTGATTTTTATCACTTGGTGTTTCTATTGCAGCTTTGTCAAAGACCCTGCAGAAATTTAGTGTCAGTTAATTTATATTCCAATATACATCTTACAGCAAAAGGATATTGAGAAAAATTAGCAATCTTGCAAGAATGTATCTGTATGAGCAAGTTTCTTGCTCCCTTGAATGACCAATTCTTTGTCTTGAACTTCATATGACAAAGATTTTTCATCTGGAACCTTCTCCTACCATTTTCTAAATAATGCAACTATCACCTGAGCTATTCGAATCAAGGGACTTTCTCCTAGTTTTTGATGTCAATATAAAGGGGTGCCTATTAAGAAAGTATAGATTGTTGTTCCCATGGCCGCAGCAGCAATTCCAAACCCTACTCCCCACCCAATATTCAGCTGGATCCAAATAATAACACTAGAAGCTATGAGAGCACTAATGTTTATTGAAAGATAAAACCTGTTAAAAAATGAACTCTTTTTCTTCTATTAAGACTATACATATTGGATAGTTTAGAACGCTAGTGATGCCTTACTTTCACTTGAGCTATTCTGATTAATACCTTTGAACTTTTTTCCACATAGTTCATTAGATAACATTTGAAGTGGGGCATTCTTATTAGGAGCACAAGCATGCATATGAAGTGGGGCATTCACTGTATTCCCAACTCTTTATGACAATGGGCAACATTCTCCTCATAGAATTGCAATCTAGGATACTTGTTATGTTCTTTGTACTTGTTATATATCTATGGATCTATGCATCTATGTGTCTATGTACCTTTATACAACATTTCGGTAGTTTTAAGTATTGGTGTTTATATATTGTTTATATAGCTCTTAACAATAATATGATTCATGTGACCTAATAGATCGATGTGTTTCCATTGTAGGTCATTCGATGGATCTTATTGATGATATAGAAGTCTAAGGAGCCATAGTTAGGAAGATCAAGGTTATGCGCACACTCGTTGTTTTGCTTGCTAGTCTTGCAGTGTTAATAGTAGCATCTTCCCAAGAGGCTAGAAGAGATAGGAATAAGCGAAGAAGAGCTACATGTCCTTTTTATAAGCACATTATCCATTCTACTAACACAGATTGCCACGACCAAATACGTATGAGTAGAGTAGCCTTCTTTTGCTTGGTCAAAATTCTAAGACAAAAAGGGAGCATTCAAGATACGACAAACATATCACTGGAAGAACAGCTAGTGATGTTCCTCCACACCCTTGGCCACAATCTAAGGAATCGAAAGATTGGTCATAACTTTGGTCACTCAGGAGAGACAGTGAGTCGACACTTCCACAAGGTCTTAAAGGCTATAATAGATCTTCATGATGATTATATTTTACCCCCTGTTGCGACCACTCCTACAGAAATTGCTGGGAAGGACCGTTTTGATCCATATTTCAAGGTAACTATGCTATTGGCATGTATTTCATTACTAGAGACTACATATAATAATTTGTATTTGATAGTAATATTGATTTTTATAGGATTGTATTGGTGCAATTGATGGAACTCATATGTCGGTTACCATTGATGTGGACATGCAAGCAAAATATCGCGATAGAAAGGGTAATTTGTCACAAAATGTTTTGGGTGTATGTTCGTTTGACCACAAGTTTCAATACATTCTTGCTGGTTGGGAAGGGTCTGCTGCAGATAGTCGGGTGCTTGCTTCAGCTCTATCTAGAGAAGATCCACTTGTGGTTCCCCCTGGTATATTAATTCATATTTAATATGATTATATTTTGATTAAACTAAATCAAAACTTTAATGCTCTACTTTGAGTATAACTTTAATTCTATTTGTGTAGGAAAATTCTATTTAGTTGATGACGGGTACCCAAATGTACCAGGATTTCTTGCTCCTTATCGGTGTACACGTTACCACTTAAAAGAGTTTTGCAGAGCAAACCCGATCAGCAATCCTCAAGAGTTATTCAACCATCGACACTCCTCTCTTAGGAATGTGATAGAGCGGACATTTGATATTTTCAAGCAACGTTTTCCTATCCTGAAACATGCAACATCCTATAGTATATCTACCCAAACAAAGATTGTTTTGGCATGTGGCATACTACACAACTTCATTACGATGGAGGATGGTCTTCCAGTTGAAGTGGAAGTTGAAGAGGATGATGATCGTGTTGGGATAAATGTGCCAATTCTTGAGACTTATGGGATGAATCAACGAGATAAAGATGATTGGGGAAGATTCAGAGATGAAATAGCCCAAAGGATGTGGGATAATTACAACTCTCAAACTTAGTTGTACCACAAAATATGAACATTTATTTTCACTTTGTAGTGAATAGGAATCGCACTTTGTATTTTCAAGGATCATTTTACACTTCACTATTCCAAACTGTCTGCTATATGCATCCTTTCAGGAGATGTGTCAAGAAAGGATATATTGAAATGCTCCAAGAGGACATTTTTAAAGTTGTCCTTTACATTTGACTGGCCATTCAATCTTATTTTCCTTGATTGTTTTATGTTGTTGTTTTAGATCTTGATTTATATGCTTACAACTTTATAATCGATGTTGTTTCTGATATACACTTTTAGCATGGATAAAATAGAAATATACAGGAGCTAGACATTGGAATGGGTCCAAACAAATAGAATTTAATTGGGTCAACTTGTACAAAAGTTTTCATATCAGGCCTAATCACAAGCTAAATTCTTGTCTTTCCATTTAGTCAATAGCTATGTTTTAGAGCTTTGTTATAGATTTATAGTTATCTATGTTGAGTTTGTTTCCTTCTATTCATATCTTTGTAAGATCAGCAAAATAGTTTTAAGAAGTGTCTATCATAGAGAAATGGGAGCATCAGCTGGTAGAGAAAAGGGTCCTAATCACTAAATCTGCATTAACATTATAGCTTACATGTCTTATAACAAGTCAATTTAAATCTGCATTAACATTATAGGTTACATGTCTTATAACAGGTCAGCAAGTTTCAAACTCCAAAACATGCAAACAGACAGAAATAAGGAGATTATAACACCTCTTACAGCTGAGAGGAGTTATAAGTTGCCAAAATGCTCCAAGAGGGCTTTTATTTGTGTTTCCAGATGAAAAAAAGCATAGCTTTTTGCTTGAATATTTTCCAAAAATGGATTTATGTAGGGCTAATCCTTGTAAGAGAATTATTTTCAGAACTACTCTTCCATATTTATGAGAGAGACAGTCTCCTTCAATCTTCTGATGAAAACTTGTGTTGTTTTGCTTTTGTAGAGATTCGTAGTGTAGAGCATCAACTTTTATGCATTATCTCTTTGTGAACTACTCTTTAATGAATAAATACTGTTGTCCAAGCATAGAATCTAGCTTTTTTCGTAATGGAACTGATGTTTATTAAAACCATCTATTGTTTATTGTCTTGCTTCTATGGATGTGACTGATGTTTGTTAAATGGATATGCCTTGTAACTCAGAAAAATCAACATATTCCATATGTTTTTGCTGCTCCTATAAATGTTATTGTTGTTCATGCAACTATGATATCTTCATGACATGCTGACGATTATTTTCAAGTTTTGTAGCTACCCATCGATAGCTGAAAATGCCATTTACCAATCTCTTAACAAGCATGGATGAGGAGGCACATGCGAATACAGTTGCTACTTCGGCTAAAAATGCCAAAGTGGTGTGGTCAAAAGATATGGAACGTAAATTGATAGATTTGCTCCTTGAGCAAATTCAGTTAGGAAGAAAAGGTGAAGGGGGCTTCAAAAAGGAAGCGTGGACTGCAATACAAAGAAAGTTCAATGAAGAAATGAAAATGAATCTTGGAAAGGATAACTTTAAGAATAAGTACAAAACATGGAAACAAGGTTATAGAATAATGAGAGAGTTGCGAAACATGAGCGGTTTTGCATGGAATGAGAGTACTCAATGTGTGGATGCGGATGATAGTGTATGGGAAGAGTTGTTGAAGGTAATCTTCTCACAATATTTTTATTTAAGTAAAGTATTCTAATTATCAATTGAAATGAAAGTCATCTAATTCCTAAAATTTTCCACCATGTAGAGAAAAGATTTCAAAAATGCAAGAGTCTACAAGAGGCAGCCCTTCACCCATTTCAATGACTTAGCAGTCATTTTTGGCAATGACATAGCTGATGGAAATGGAGCAGCAACAGGTCCAGAGGTTCAGTATGGACATATCTTTGAAGAGGCTATTGATCTTGACGAAGATGAGGGTTTTGATACGCAAATGGATGATACTCCTCAATTTGAGGAAGAAATCCGTCATTCAAACAATTCCACAACATCTGTTAGACAAAATCCATCTCCGCCATCAGCAAGAAAGTCAAAGAGGAAGAAGCCAAGCATGGCTTCCTCTTTGGAGATCATATGTAAAAGTATCCAGAATATTGACCGGGGCATGAGTAAGTCTCATAATGTCAATGTTGATAAGAGGGAAGTCAAGCATGATATATCAAGTGCATTTGCTGGCCTCAAGGCTATGCCTGGAGTTAGTAGGGGGACTTTGATTGTTGCATATGACTTCTTTTCTTCAGAACCTACAAAAGCCTGGGCATTCCTAGAGATGACTATAGAGGAGAGGGAAGAATACATTAGATATAAGTTTGGAGGAGTTTTTTGATAAATTACAATCTTTATGAACTTATTATTATTTTTTTGACTATGTTGGAACATACAATCTTTGTCACACTCAGATGGATATAAAGTATTTTCAACTCTTTTGGTTCCAATTTTTTTTGAAATGGATGAAGAATGCATTTTGTTTACCTTCAATTTGTTCAACATAATTATTTATACTTCCAATGAATAAATGTTGTATGTACTGTTGTATGCACTGCTGTATGGACTGCTGTTTGGTGCAAAATATGCTAGATAGACATTTTTTTCTACTTGAGCAAGAATATATGAAAAATATTTATACTTATAATTATCTACTATTGTATGAACTACTGTATGGATTGCTGTATGGACTGTTGTTTGGTGCAAATCATACTACAAGATAGAGGTTATTTTCTACTTGAGCAAGAATATATGAATAATATTTATAGTTATAATGAATTATGTTTTGTGGATTACTTGCAATAGTTGTATTCCACTAATTGTAATGTGTCGTTGTATGCACTACTGTATGTACATAATAAATCATGATGTTGCTATATGCATTGTTGTATGTATAAAATAAATCATGATGTTGTTGTACACATTGTTGTATTTAGCTAGTACTTGTTATTTCATTGTATCATTGTTCACTATGATTACAAATGAAATAATATGGTGCACCCAACAATTCAGATTGTCTTTGTTGCGATATACATTGCTTGCAGTTGTTGTATGCTTTTAACATACTTTTTAGAGTTATGTTTACATTGATCTGTAAGAATATATTTTCTATAATTTGTTTGTTATTTATTTTCTCTCATTATATTTGTTAAATTATTTATATAGGGCCCGTGGCTTCGAATACTTTGCCATTGTGTGACTGTGGCGTTGGCACTGTAGTAATGAGGACCTCACGCACAGAGCGTAATCCTGGGCATAAATTTTTTTGTTGTCCAAATAGTCGAAAGGTTGTTAGTATTTTTTTAATATGTATTTTTTGTGTATTAAGTTGTTGTGGCGAGCACTTATGTATTTTTGAAATGCAGGAGGGTAATGGTTGCAATTTCTTTCAGTGGGTCAAGGATGACCCATCTACGTCAACTGCATCTAACTATACAGAAGATGAAAGGAATGGTTGCAAGTTGTGCAACATTCGAGATACTGCTGTCAAGGAGATTGCTTCCATGGAAAAAGTTGAACTCATGTTTCAACGATGTATTATTTGTGTTCTAATTGCTATAATCACAGTATTGGTTATTGGTGGTTGGGGACCAAATTTGTAAATATGGTTAAAAGACAGATATTGGATATGTAATTGGAGATGTAAAGTGTATTATGACTGTGTATACCTGATGGTAGACAAATTAATGATATGTCATTTTTGTTGTTTTCAACTTAATTATGATTGTGGATACTATTTTATTTGTGATTTTATATATATGGATGATGTTATCTATTTATTTAAAAAATAGTTGAAATAATCTAAATGCTCAACGAATAAAACAAAAAAAAATATACATTCTTTGGATACTATTTTATTTGTGATTATATATATGGGTGATGTTATCTATTTATTTAAAAAATAGTTGAAATAATTTGAATTCTCAACAAATAAAACAAAAATAAATATACATTCTTTGAAAAAATAATGAAAACAATATTAAAACTAAAACAAATAAAATTAGAGGGAAAAAAAATATTAACTTAATCCCATTCCAATTCTGATTTTGTATAACCAAACAAGGGATTAACATATCCTCAAACAAATTCTAGGCGAACCAAACAGGACAGGAATACAAATTTTCCATTCCCATTCTCCATTTCTATACCCATTCTTATTTTCAATTCTAATACTCAATTCCCATGCTTGCAACCAAACAGGCCCTTAGCATTCTACCTATAATTTCTCAGCCCAAGCCTCCACCCCATTCCTCTAATTCTAATGGTAGGGAGTTGGAGGGAACACTAAGTTTTGGTCCTTTATTCCTACTCAAAGATGGGTAACAGGCTATAGTCGATTCGAGTGGTGAGAAACTATTGTTTTTATTCTAGTAGGCATAAATCAAACAATCAATGTTAGAATTAAAATAATTTGACTCAATTTTTAATGTATATTTTTCTCATTTTTTAAATATCAGAATTGCTTTATTAGACAAAAGACGCAATGCATCAAAGTTCCTACCAATAATTGGAAAACAAAGAAAATGGACATTTATAGATAGAAAGGAAGGATAGAAAGAAAGAGCTAAAAGAGAGAATGATATGTTATTATAAGGATAAGTAAAGGTAGAATGATAGAAAAAGTCGAAGGGAATTTTAAAAATATTAATAATTATATTATTTTAATAAATATATAAATAACAATAGAAATCATATTATATGAATGGACTACTCGTTTCTACCCATTCAATTATAAGTTGAAATATTTAATTTTAAAAAATAAAATGTTGATTACTTAATTCAAACTATCAAAATATCTAGTAAGTTTGAGGGGTAGTATTAGTTTGACAATTTGTAAAATGGTATTTAAAAAAATATTACACTGTAAAATAGTAGCTAATAAAACATAGTGTAGACTATAAAAAATAGCATTTTACAATTGGCAAAAATAAACATCAATGTAAAACTAATAAATATATATAAAATAAGAAATATAAAATATTTAACTCTATATTTAAACTTGGTAAGAAAAACAAATTGTGATAATTAATATTGATGATTAGACATTCATTTTTGTTCAAAGAAAATTACTTTTTTGAAAATCTAATAAACTTGTCACAAATGTGGAAAAGATAAAGTTGTAATTAATGCATTCATTATTAATGCATGATAGAGTTGTTAGAAAATATTTGTTGAAGAAAATTGAATTTTCTCCCTATCAAAAATAGAATGGTCAAATAGAGTGAATGAAAATTGTGATTTATAAAATAATTTAAAATTAGAAAAAAGATATAAACATTCGAAGTTTCTTTTAATATTTTAAATCCTATGAGTTGATTGGTCAATTGAATTGAAAATTTGAATTAAATGAAAGTAATAATACCATACCTTTGACAAAACTAATAATAACAAGAGCTCTTAGAGAGCTTGAGTCCCTGCCTTTTGGGGCTAAAAGGCATGAACATTCGACTCTTTTGAGATCCTTCACTAAAATTAGCTCGACAACATAGTCACTCTTTTATCGATACATGAATAATTTAAACAAGTTTATATAGATTGAAAACTTACCAGCATTATGATGAAGTACTGCTTTGATACCACTTGGTGAAGGTACGCTCTGATACCACTGACAAAGGGCCACACCACCCTTACCAACTCACAACCAAGAATGCAACAATATGAAGATAAAGAGAGAATAAATGCTTCCCAAGAAATTTTATTAAATTTGAAAATCCTTAGCAATTACAATAACATTTCTACAAGATCTCTCAAGATCCAATCCAAACCCAAGCTAGTCCAGATCCACACTCTGGTAGAAACCTCTGAGATCTCAACTTGTGCTCGCAAGCCACCAAGCAACCTCCTTGTTTCTAAACCACAGTCACTAGCTCTTCTCCAACCTTATCTGAGATCCAAGCATAAACTGCCTCACATTCAGCGCTCTGTCTACACTCACAACTCTACCATAATCCTGTTGTAAACTGCCTCACATTCGGCGCTCTGTCCACAGACTCAGGAAAACTCACTCTTCACTTCCTTCTTCTCTTTCACACCTTGAAGCCTTCACACCTTCCAGATTTCACACCTTGAAGCTTTTTCCTTCCAAAGCTTTCACCTTTCCAAGTTTCACCTTCCACAGCTTCTACTTCCCAAGCTACTCCTTCTCGAGCTTCTCCTTCTCGAGCTTCTACTCCTCGAGCTTCTCCTTCTCAAGCTTCTCAAGCTTCTCCTTCTCGAGCTTGATTAGAAATGCTTATATGCCTTGCTTAAATAGGCACTTACCACCCAATGCATGACTTATCCACCACCTTCTAGAATTCCACCTACACAATATCCACAACCTTCTACAACTTCCATAACCTTCTACAATATTCATAACTTTCTAGAATTCTTCCCACACACCTCGATAAATGGAATGACAACCATTTATTTTTTATTTTTTCTATTATGCCACCTATGCACCTCGAAAATAGAAATCCCCTTTTTCTTTCTTTTCTCCTTTTTTCCCCTTTTTATTTTTTTTTATTATTTCTCCTCTAATTTTCGTCACTTTCTCTCTACTCCAATTTTTTTTTTCAATAATTTTCCCATGCAAGATGCTCTTGCATCACATTATTGAAAAATGAATATTATATTGAATAATTAATGCGTATAAAATTTATTAATCTTAAGATACATAAACTTATATATGATACTATTTCTTATATTATATATTAATAGTGCATATCTTTCACTTTGTATTATAGATTAATATGTTTATCCTTTGCTAAGTTGCTTTGGTGAGGATGTACTATTTAATGTTCCTCGCCGCTAGTACTAAGACGAATGGTAATGTGTCTCATTCTATTTTAAAATAAAATTACTATTTTAAAAAGTATAAGATATATTTATTTATATTTTATATAATCCATAATTCATATTGAATATTTCTAAATGTTGATTGTATATTTATTATTTTTCACCATCTATAAGAGGGCAATAAAGAAAAAAAACTAGTAAATTAATTTAGTTTATCATGAAAAATTTGGACTTAAGATCAAAGATTTTTGTTAGATTTACATTTTTATTTAGATCTATTGAATTATATAGTAAAATGTAAATGTGAAAAATGAAAAATTTTTGCTCGTAAAAAAAATAGACCTTTTTTTATTACAATATATGTGAGTAATACTATCATAAATCTACATGTCATTAAAAAATAAAATGAATAGAACAAAAAAAAATTTATTAAAAGATTGTATATTGAAATAATCATTAGAATGATAATATTTTAAATAATCATTAAAATGTGAATATTTTAAATATTTTATCATTAAAACTTTATTTTTAATAAATTTAATATAAATTAGATTATATGTAGAATATAATTTTCTATAATTATATCATTAGAAACTATTAGAACTTAACTATAGAAATGATTTCAAAAATAAATAAAATTATAAATATTATTAAAATCTTCAAATGCAGATAAGATTTCTAAAATAAAACCACCTAGCAAAAGTCGAGAGAAGACTCATCGGACTCAAAGTGCCCCAAATATCTTGTATTCAATTTTTCTATCAAATGGAATAGATGCATGCATCGATTATTAAATTTTCTCTCTTTGCATTTGATTCGTCAAACAAAAGAAATTTAATGAGCAGCTATAATGTGATGGTTCATGGTCATAGTAGAGCAATTGTAGAATGCTTATGCCAAGGCATTTCACAATCGGAGAGCGCGTGTATTATTTCCCAGCGGCTAATGGCGTGGTGAATATTTCGCACAGAGTTCACAATAACTCCACTTAGCATCCTATTTTTTCTGTCTAATATTAATTTTTGAGAAAATGACTAAAACCCCAACTAAAATAATCCTAGCCAATGAGAAAAATCGAAATTGGCAAATGATAATTAGAATTTTTTAAATCTAGTCTCTCAAACTTTACAATATGATCAATGCTCATGACGGAAAAAAAAAAAAAAAATTGGTGGGGGGGGGGTAAATAACATTAGTTCCCTACCTAAAAGGTAGGGACTAATAATTATGAATACTATGTGTAATGTGATCAACAATTTTTTTGTGAAATGTTATTTTCACACATTGTCCTATTTCATAGATGACATTGTGTTTTATTTAAGAATTGTGGGCCAATTATTATATTATTGAGATCAACTTTATTTAATGAATACAACTTTTTCAATCATGTTTGAGATCATTCTAATTTATAGAAAAGATTGGATTGATTAATACTTTAAATAATAATACAAATTATACCTACTATATAATCCTAAAAAGTTAGCACGTATTTATTTCAAAGCTCTAGGATGTATTAGGCCCCATTTTAGTGATTTCCTAGATTTTGGAATCGTTGATGCTTAATTTTCTTTCATGTCTTCTTATTTTCCCCACAATCATCCAACACTTCTCAAATCCCACAACCACTCCCCAAAATTTACACTTCTCAAGTATCGAGGGTTGAATTTTGGTGGGAAGCTTGATGCAAAGGTTTTTCATTTTTCTGCCCAGTAAAGTTTGCCTTTGCGAATTTGAACTTCTGTAGTGCCTACCCCTAGTTTACTTTTCATGTTATATTGCTAAATTATTTTAGAGGTAGTGTTTACCCCTAGTTTACTTTTCATGTTATATTGTTGAATTCTTTTGGGCCAGCTTTATGGTTATGTTTTATGATTAGTGGTACTTGGTTACCTAATTTTATTAGATGTTATTTCATGCTCAGTTGATATATTTGATGAGCTACTTGATACTCGGTTATTTCATGTGTTTGTGATTATTCTTTTGATGATGATGCTTGTATATAATGATTTCAGTTATTTCATTGTGATAGTTAGATAGATTATTTACATGTAGTTTCTATGGATATTTACCTCATACTTGCATGTTTATGGTGTACATGAATGTTTTACTTTATGTTTGACATTTTTTATGTGGTTAAGGGAGGGAATCATTGTCACCTACTAGTCGAGATCTATACGATGCCCTACTCCCCATCATTACCTATTTAGTTTAGATTTATATGTATATGTGCATGCTTGGCTATTATGCAGATTGTAGGTACCAGGCATCGACTTCCTTGTATTGTTAGGATGAGAGTGTCATATCACAGTATCTCAATGGTAAAGATGGGAGATATTTCTTGAGTCTAAATCCTAACCCTAAGGCAATTGTCCTAGAAAATAGGACAAGTGTCTCAGTTATTTACACTTCCGAATTTGTCAAATGATGAGAATTTGAGATTTTGACCCTTGAGTTTGATCTAGTACTTTATCTATAAAATGGGTTTTCTTATTTAGATTTGTGGGTCCATTATGATTTTCAGTTATAATTAAATCAAATTAAAAGAGTATTAAATAATTTAATTTAACAAAAAAATTATAAAGAAAAATTAAATTTTAATTATATTTAATTAATTGAGAAATTAATTAAATGGAAGAATTAAATTTAAAAGATTTAATTAAAGTTCTAATTTGGCATGATAATATTTATTTACTTTAATAATAATTAATTTAGGAGTTTTTTATTATTATTTTATTGGTAAATGGCTAAAGCCTTGTATTTATATTATATAAATAAGAAATTACAGATTGCTCCATTCAAACGAGCATTGGTAGGAAAGAATGGAGAAAGAAAACCTCTAATCTAGCCCAAGACCATAGTCCTATAATATATATATTTAAAAGGGGCAATTCCCTAGTGAATATAAAAACTTAAATTGTCAAATTATACAAAATTTTGAATCTATTTATAACAGAGAAAGATCTACTGAGAACTTGCAAGGGCAGTTTCCACCCATATGTGCTTAAAGCCCAGTCAAGGAAAATTACTCTTCCAAGAATCTGCATCAAAAGAAACCGCGAACTTCCAACAAGGGGTTAGTAATTAGGATCATGTGAAAGGGAAAAGAAAGAAGGGTTTATATTGACAATTATCCATAAAACTCTTAATAACACACCTTATAGTAAATGATTATTATTCAGGCCTAATTTAGTTTAATAACTCTTCTGTAGGTGGGATTCTTACAATCCTTTAATCCCATACTCATTATTAAGCATTAGTGTGCTGAACATTAATAAGTTTCCTAATCACTACCAAGAATTAACAAGGAGGTAAAAGAGAAGAGGGGAAAGAAGGGTGGAAAACCTACTCAGAAGTGTCCTCTACTTGATCAATCCACTCTACCAGTCTACTTATTATTATAAATTAATATATTTTCACCATCAGCTCTCTTATTTGTTAACTGACCTTCTATTTTGTTACATTCCTGGAAAATATGTTGAATTTGAATTTCTTTGAAGAGATCTAGAAGTTTTAGAACTTCTTCCAATTTAGAATTTAAAACCCAGTTTGGGGACTCCTTTTTTTCTAATGGCATTTAGGACAATCTGTGAAACTCCTTCAATAATAAGTTTTGTAATTCTTAGGTTTAGGAAAATTTGGAGACCTTCTTGGAGGGCTTCTAATTCTACTAGGTTGTTTGTGGCAGAGCCTATAGATTTGGCCCTTTTAGAAATCCAATTGCCAGAATCATTATTAATGATGCATCATATTTCTTGATTCTTTTTTTAATACAAAAGCGGGGGATTAATTAGATTTTTCCAACTCTTTTTCATTAGACCATCCCAATTTGAGAAGGATCCTTCTTCTTTTGGGGTTTTCCTAAAGGTTTCAACAATACAAGCCTCAATTTTGTTAGTAAGCTCAAATATAAGCATGTCTTGATCATGAAATATTCTTCTATTTATTTCTTTCCATACTTCCGATATAAGGATAGATGGACAAATATTCTAGAGTTTGTCATAGATACTACTACTACTATCATCTAGATGGCCAACTCCTAAGAAGATCATACAGATATTTTGGTAGAGGAGTGATCCAACCCAACATTTGTCGAAGTCATTCCTAGCAATATTTTGTATATGAGCAATTATATAAGAGATGATCAATATCTTCACTATCATGCTTACATAACACACATCTTGATGGGCCCTCAATGCCTATCTTTCTGAGTCTATCAACTGTTAGAATCATTCTTGGGGAGGAAATCTACAGAGAAAAGCTTGCTTTTGGTAGGCAAGAAGAGTCCCAACAAATTTTAAGGGGAAGATTAACTTCTTTCCACCTTTGTGATTGAGTGATTATTCTATATTCCATTCTTTACATTATATCTACCATCTTTTGATGTTGCCCATATAAGTTTTTCTTTTCTCACTAATTGCTTTATTTTTCTCTTATGAATGATATTTTCATAAACCTCCTTTACTACTAGTTCCAAGTCAATATTATCCAAATTTTTCCATTCCCAACTTATGTTGCCACGAATATCTTTGATTAATTTTATAATTGTTGATCTTAAGCCCCCAAAGTTTGACTAATCGATCTTTAAGGATTATTGGGATACCTAAGCTATCTACTGGGGTGTGGCCATCCTAGGACTCCTCCTAGAAGAGAGCTTTACCACCTTTACCAATGTCCCAATTGAGATATTTACTAATCAGGGATCTGCTTTTTGCTATAAAATTCCAGCTTTCAGATCCTTTAGGTAGGTTCCTCATTCTAAACAAGGAGTAAGGGTCGGTTGCATTTAGTTATTTGTTATATAAAAAAATTGACCATTTTTTATCTCTTTCTAGGATTAGTCACCAAGTCAATTTGGCCCCTAAGGCTTCATTTTGCTAGCTTAAGTTTTTGATACCTAGACCCCCTAATTTCTTTGGTTTACATATGTTTTCCCATTTTATAAGTGCCAAATTTTTCTATTCATCTATGTCATTCCATAAGAAACTTTTGAGTTTTTCTTCTTGCTTCTTATTAATAGTTTTAGTTAGAGGTAAGTAAGAAAGAGGATAGGTTGGGAGGGCAGATAAGACTGCTTTGATCTTTGTGACTACCAGCTTTTGTGAGCCATTTATCTTTCCAACCTTCTATATTTTTATTCATTCTTTCAAGGATTTTATGTCATCCCTTGTTTGTTTTACTACCTTTTTCTAGCTCTATTCCTAAGTATTTATGTGGGAATGTACCTCTTTTATATCCCATAATATTACAGATTTATTTTTCTATTTTAGGTTTGGTATTAATGAAAAAAATTCTTTTTTTTTAGCGTTCACTCTTTGTCCTGATGCTTCCATGTACTGTTGAATAATAGACTTGAGGTTTAGGGCCTCTTATATTGTACTTTCTCCTGGTAGAATGGTATCATCTGCATATTGTTAGTAAGTAATATTAGAGACATTTTTGGTTACAGTAATTCCTTTGATTTTTCCTTCAATTTGAGCTTTGGTTATTGCTCTACCAAAGGCTTTTGCCATGATAATGTATAGGAAAGGTAATAGAGGATCTCCTTGTCTTATACCTTTTGATGTGTCAAAGAAGCCTTTGGGAGTACCATTAATAAGAACTGATATTTTAGTTATTGAGATGTATTGATAGATAAGATTAATCCATTGGTGTGAGAATCTAAAGGCTTCTAAGGTTTTGCATAGAAACCTCCAATCAACCATGTCATATGCTTTCTAAATATCCAATTTCATGACCATGCTTGTCATTTTATTCTTATTGGCTAAATGCAACATTTCTTGAATAATAATAATCCCATCTAGAATTTATCTTCCTTGTAGAAAACCCATTTGTCCTTCCAATATGAGCTTAGGGAGAATTGGTTTCAATCGGTTAGCTAAAATTTTGGATATGATTTTATAAATGGTGTTGCAAAGAGCTATTGGTCTAAAATCCCCTGGATTTTCAGGGTCATCTTTTTTGGGTATCAAGGTAAGAAAGCTATTATTGTTTTATGATAATAATGATCCACCATTTCTTGATGCTTCAATGGCTTTCCAAAGATCAATTCCGATAATATCCCAACATTTTTGGTAGAAGAAAGCCTAGAATTTGTCTAGACCTAGAGATTTGTCTGGGTTCATATTGAATATCACAGACCTAACTTCTTCTAGAGATATGGGTGTAATTAGTACTTTATTATCTTCTATAGTAACCACTTTTGGGATAGCTTCTAAAATTTTTGATTGAGCTATCATATTCGAACTACCAAAATTATTTAATAAATTATTGAAATGACCTACAAAAATCTTTGCCATGCTGTCTAGATTTTTAGTGTCAGTACTTGTCAAGTCTTTTATTTTTATAATTTTTCTTTTAGCTCTATTATACAAAGCGTTGTTATGAAAAAAATTGTATTTCAATCTCCTTCTTCTAGCCATTTTTCTCTTGATTTTTGTCTCCAGAAGACTTCTTCCTTTGCTAGAATGTTTTCCTATTTGGCGAGTAGTTCTTTTTCCAGAGAAAATTTCTCATAATTCATTGCTTTTTTAATTACTTCTATGTTTAATTTTTTTAAGCTTTCTTCATTGTCTATTTTTTCTTTAAATATATTGTTGAATTGTTCTTTATTCCACTTAAGTATATTTTCTTAAATCATTTTCATCTTAGAGACAAATATGTACATTTTGGAACCTTTAAAATTTCCTTGAGTCCACCATACTTTAATAAGCTCCATAAAAAATTTGTCTAGGAATCACATTTTTTCACATCTAAAAGGATTTCTGAAAGGTTTTGTAGGTTCAATCAATTCAATTATAATAGGTTAGTGGTATGATCTTGCTATAGGTAGAATTGAGGATTGTATATCTAAAGCTAATTCTCTTAGTTCTCCTTTGAGAAAGAATTTGTCTAGCTTCTTAGCGATAAATGAAAAATCTTTCCTTCTATTGTTCCATGTGTACTTACCATTAGTAATAGGAATATCAAATAGGTTGTTAAGCTCTATCCATTTTTTAAAGTCCATAGATGCTTGGTAGATTTGTTGGATGCCTCCGATTTTTTCATCTAAGTAAAATCTCCACCTATTAGAATGTGTTCATTGCTATCATTTTTAATAAATAGACTTATTTCTTCCCATAATTTTTTTTAATCTATGTTATGGGTAGGTCCATAAATGTTTATTAAAATTAACTATATGTTAGTCTTTATACTTTTAATTTTATTGCTCATCCACAAATTATTTGATTTTAATACATTTAGAGTTACTTTCCTAGGATTCCAAATCATACCTAATCCCCCTGAAGCTCCTCTAGATTCTTGTAGATTAATGTTCCAACTACCTAATTTCTTTTCTAGCTTAATTCCTTCTTCCTTAGTTTTGTTCTTGTCATATAATAATTTTAGATTCAAATTGTTTTAAATTTTTCTTTAGTAAGCGTTTCTTGCTAGGAGCATTATTCTAGGTAGTAATCTTCATGCTGCCTTGGGAAGTTTCTTCCCCTTCCTTGGTTTGAGAGATTGATTGATCTTTTGATGTTCTTTTGTTTGCCCATCTACTTCTCTAAGTTCTTTAAGAGACTTCCTTCCTCTTTTAGCTTTTAGTCTACCATATTTAGGGGTATTTATCCCTTCTTGATTCATCAAAATACCCAATTGCTCTATTTTCTCCTATGCATTTATCACACTATTAGATAGTTTTCCTTCTCTCTCAACTTTTTTCTCTTTTTCTAATTCTCTCATTATCTTTTCTGCAAGGATTGTCTGAGCTTTTGTTTGTATATTATCTGCTAAATCTGATATTCTCCATACTGTGTCCATATATGTACTATCTTCTTGTCTTGTTATTGTTCTTGATTCAGTTGTCTATAGCTTTACTTATCTTATCTTCTTCCTCAATGATTAACATATCTCTTCTTGAATCATCAACGGTGCAGTTATCTCTACCTAGCTTTAGAACTCACTACATTAATTCCTCTTTTTATAAGTCACTGCTTTTATCAATACTATCAAAGTTAAATACTTGGATCAATTCATCAGTTAATAGTTCCAAGTTCTCTTTCTCTACCTCATCTTAATTTAGCATTTCCAAATCTTCATTCTTTGTTGGGTCGTTATTTAGAAAATCATGAAAATCTTGTGTTAAATTTCCTTTCATCTTACTTTGATCCTTCTCACTTGCATTGTACTCACTAAGATTATTAATAGGAGAGTTTTGTATTGAGGTTGGTGTTTGCCAAAATTTGGTGAACATATTTATTGCCTCCCTTTTGGATTCTATGGTCTCCTTCATAGACTCTTCTTTCTTTTGTTGTGAAATTTCCATTAGTTTCTTTATATACTTAGCATTTCTTCACTCTAGAGATTCATCAAAGAAAAGAAGTGTGTTTTCTATTTCTTCAAGAGTACTATTGTTATTTATGGAGAGCTTTTTGCCCTGAGACTTGAATTCCTTCTCTGACAGTTTTTCTTTCCCGCTTAGTTCTTTTCTTTTCTTTTGTTTCTTGTTTAGCCTTCTTCTGCTATTGACTGCACTCTACATCCTTATGCTAGGAATGTTATGTTATGTTTTCTCTTCTTCTCTTCTATTTATTTCTTTGGAACTTTGATCTTCACTGATAAGAGCAATTTTCATCTATGAACTAGTACCTTTACATTCTTTCATTTCTGACAACAGAGTAATTTCTTTACTATTATCTAATATTGGAAACTTTTCCTTTTCTTTACTTTGGGTTTCTTTTTTCCTTGCAGCTTGTAGTATCTCTATTTCTTTGTTTTGATCTTTCTTGGAGATTAATGTGATAATGTTTTTAATCTTTGTAGTTGAAGTTAGAAATGTTGTTTTATCTTTTCTTATTTCACCATCCTCCAATTCTAAATATATTTTTCTTGTTGTATCCTGAATAGGCTCCAAAAGGTCTTTCTCATTTAAGAATTTCTCCTTATATTCCTTTTTATTTCATATATCCATCACGGGGAAGGTATCTTTAAGATCCAATGTTGGCTGATAAGTTTTAAATGTAATCTTTCTCTCATTATTTAATATGATTGTTTCAGAGATTTTACCTTCAAATCTGTAGTAGTTAAAGTTATATATTGATCTGTTTGTTATTAACTTAATAGGTTTGAATTTCGGATTTTTAATTTCTGAGTTGATCAAGAATTTAATATTATTGCAGTATTTATAAGAACCATCTATTTCTATCAAATTTCCAATTGAAAAACCTATTTTCTTGAGAATCTCTACATACATAAGTTCAAGAAGTAGAGATTGAATAGAAATCCAAGTTGGTATGGGGAAGTTTAACTATTCTTCCTTACAATTTGGAGTCCATTCAAAGAATTTAACAGCATAACCTTTAGAATAACAATCAGAGACAGAGGAATTTTTTTTTTTACATATTCATCACTGTAGTGTATATATGCTAATCTATAAGAATGGTGAGATATACTTACCTATTTTTTACAAAATTCCTTTAGCCAGCTAATGAGATTGATCATCTCTTGTTTTCACCCATTCCAATATGTGAAAACATTGACATTCTGATAGTTCTGCTAGCGATCTTTGTTGTCTTGATTGCTGATGATCAGGATCTATTCCTTTGTTTTTTTAAGTTTAATATTGGGGTGAGTAGTTGTGGGGGGTTTAAGGGAGGAATGTTTAAGAAGCTTGGGGATAATATTCCTGTGGTGAGGTGGGGTATATGTGTTAGGAAGGTTATGAGGTGGTTTGAGGTTTGACTTCTCCTTCTTCTAGAGATGTGCTTCACGGGTATTGAGGGAAATCATAGGGGGTTCATGTAGGAATCCTATCTGCTAAGAGTACAAGGGTAATCTATCTCGGTCTACATATTTAATATGGTTAAAAAAGAGAATTTTTTTGTCTAAACTTGAAGTGGAGTAGATGATATTAGGTTGAAAGCCTTTCCAGACATAAGTGCAGACTAATTTGGGGAAATCATCTATTTAAATGGTTTGAGGAATTGATAGAAGCTTACTTGCCTTTTTATGAGCTAGGGAGACTTGGAGCGAAGTGACCTAATTCATTTCCAATTTAGCTCTGGCTTTATTATTTGCTTTGTATTTTACCTCTAGTTGAAACCCTAACCTCTTTATTGATTTCGTTGATATCTCTTGAATGGTAGCACTTGGTTTTTTTATTAATGATATTATGTTTGTGATTTGCCAATGGTATATTAGGATGCTCCAACTCATTGTGCTCAATTAGGGCCGAAAAGGGGTTTGTCGTCTTCACTACATATCGTAAATTTACAAAATGTGTGAGTTTGAGGAACGGAGGGTCGATGCATTATCTCCCATACTTGTTTGCTTCCCTGGGGCATCATGATTTTAAGTCTGCTCTGACTGCCATTTTTGCAAACCTTTCCATTCACTTTTCCATTGCAGTCAGAGCTCAAATTTGATCTATGCTCAAGTTGTGCTTTTCTCTATCAATGACCAACCCTGTCATCAGCTCTTTGGACTCGATATACAAAATTGTGGACTTTCTTGTCTGTGTCTCTAGAGATTTATCAATTACTCTTACATCTCTGTTGTTTAAGAATAAAAGCTAAACTCATTTCCAAAAACCCTAGCTTTAAGTTTGCATTTGGATCCTCCTCTTCTCCGCTAGTTAATTGTTGCAGGTGAAACAAGGTGGATAAATCCTTGTTCCAATTAAACCATGCAAAATTGGGCTCAAATATATATTGTTTGATATTTGCAGGCTCTGGCCATCGAATCCTATGTAAACTGCTATTTTTTTATAATTTTGGGTGACTTAGAAAAAATTGTAATTCTATTTCAATTATAGAACATTAAATATTATTATTATTTAAATTAATAAATATATTATTAAAGACATCTTGTGTTTTAATAAAAGAGAGAGAAAATAAACTTAATATAAAGTTTATTTTAATTAAAATGTAAAAGGTTTGTACATAAAATTAAAATAATAAAGAAAAGATTTTGCGTGATTGTAAAACTGAAACCCTAAAGGGAGAAAGCTCTTTATTAAGAAATTGGAGCTCATTTCTCCACAGATAGGTTTGGAGGAGCAAATTTTGAGAAAAGGGTTTTCGAGAAGACAGGAATTCTCGCAATCTTTGAGTGTTCCTCTGGTTAGCATTAGATTGAGGTAGGAATGTTGCTTGGATTTATCACTATAGTTATTGTTTTTTTAAATCTTTCCTCTGTCTTCTTTGTGCTTGTGTGAGAATATTGATTTAGAAATGAATTTGGTTGAAACTGTCATTTGTGTAGTTATTGTTTTTCAATATGGAAATGTTTCTAATCATAAAATCAAATTTGAAACCCTCATGTTGAGAAATTATGCTTTGGTTATCAACTTTGATAGGGCTTGGGTTTATTTGAGAAGGTAGATCCGTAATTGATTGGAAATCAATTTGAGAAATTCATTCTTGTTTTTAAAAAAAAAAAAAAAAAAAGGGGTTTGCTGGAAGCAGTTGAATACTAGGTCTATGTCTATATATATATATATATATATTGCAAAGGGTGATTTTTTTTATTTTGTTAAAATATATATTTTTTAAATTATAAAAAATAAGGGAAGAGGGGGAAATGACCTCCCCCCCTCTCTGACTGCAATAGAAACACACGTTACATTAGTAGCGGATGTTGCTAAGACAACGAGTTGCTAAACCAGTCAAGTCGCTTGCAGCCTCCTCAATCTTGGGGAATGCGATATGATATCACATATTGGATTTTGTGATTATTAAATTAAATTTTTATTATGTCAATATTATTATTAATATTAGTATTAATTATTATATTATTTGCTTATTATTATTAAAGTAATATATAAATATATATTATTTTATTAATAATTTAATAATTAAAATTAAAATTTTAATAATAGTACTTAATGATAAGACTCTTTTTTTTATCGGTAAATGGCTGAAACCTTTGAATATATAGAATTACTAATAAAATAAATACAACAAAGTACCTTTGTTCAAGTGGGCACTAGTAGGAAAGAATAGAGAAGAAAACCTCCATTCTTGCCCGGGACTCGAGTCCTTTATTATTACAAAATAAAAGGGGCATTCCCCAGTTTATACTCTTTATAATAATTACAATTGATCAAACATGAGTCCTAATCTGCATAAGACTGTTCTGAATTGTACAAACTAATTATTCTCCTGTGCCAAGAGATTCCCTCTAGCCAAAGAAATAAATTTTCTAAGCATATCTTCTTCGTTGATTTATTTGGAACTCACAGAGCCTAATTGATCTGCTAAATGAATAGACTACTCAAAGGAGAAGGTTAGAATTCAAAAAGACAAGATCATATGAACATCCCTGATAAGCTATTTCCATGCATTGTAACCTTGTTAAATAGAGAAATATGTACATGTCTGCATTTGATAAGAAATACTCTAAGTTCTGACAGATAATCTAGACATTCATTTGATATATGCTAATGTGATTGAAATCCTTTTAAGACTTGAATTAATTCTCAACTAAAAGCCATGGAATATTGATCATTTTATGTGAGATTGATAAAATTGATAAGGTTTCTTGATTGAAAATTTTGAGTTTATTTAATTATGAGTTTTGTTAATGTAAACTAATTCCAAAATTCTTATGAATCTAATAAAGGTCATGGGCCTGGTTTCTGCCTCTAGCAATGGTCTTCCCATCTTAAAAATCAACATTTTCTATCACACTGGTCTACTTAATTTAACCTAATGGAGAAAGGGAAATAATAGAAACACATCGTTCGATTCAACTACACGATACTATAAACTGATTTCTTTATTTCTATACTATTAAAAATGAAAAGAAAAACCTCCACATTTATTATATGCAGTGAGATTGAAAGGAATACTAATTAGAATCACAAAGAAGCAACCATACAGAGAGCCTTAACCGAGGCCCAAAGAATCTAATCTAATTATGTCGGATTGATTAACTGATAGGGTTACTTGATTGTATTTTTGAATTTATTTAACTGTTAAATTATGACCTTATAACCTAAATCCATAATTATTATGAATCTTATAAATATTGTAGACCTGATTACTACCACCAATAGTGGTCTTCTCGTTGTAAAAATTATCATGTCTTCTGCTTTCTAGCTCACCAATCTACTTTATTTAACCCAATGCAGAGAGAGGAATTACTGATGTGAGTTGTTTGGTTCAGCTAAACGATTCTGTAGACTAGACTTTTTATCTCTATAATACTAAGAAAAATTCCTCATTAATTTAAGAGAGTGTGGAATCTCACAAGCATCCAAGACTATTACAGCTGAAGAATTCAAAAAAAGAGGCCCAAATATAATAACCATGTTCATCTATTAAGTATGATAATTACATCTAGAAAGGACCAAAATGAGAAGAACACCCAAAATACAGCCTAATACAAAGAGGGAAACCAAACAATGAACTAAAACCAAACACAATGTATCTTCCATATTATATATAATGAATACAAAATGGAAGGCAAAATAAGGGAACTGAATGAGGGCCCCATAATACATAGTGAAAGGAAAACAAAGAACATACCTACCGCCAAGCTGAGAACAAGGGACACAAATAGGGGACACCCACACCCAACTTAATAGGGAACAAAACTGAGGATAAGATGCCATCTTAACATCTAGTAGCCCACCTACTTCCAATAGACTATGATGACTTTTGATATGTCGTTGGGCTTCTCTAGCTAGAGATTTGGCAGGAACTCAAACTTGAATTTATCCTTGTTGGACTTTTCCATGTTCAGAGTGCAAAAGTTTAGAGCCTCTATATTGTCTTGAGTCACCCCAAGATGAATGTAGGCTTTAAACATGTTGAGGTAGTTAATATGCCATTCTTTAGTCTCATCCTCTACAATTCCTCTCCACTGGAGGAGGAACTATATGCTAGCTTCCATCCTTGGCCACTCTTGGTAGAAGGCCAAGTTCTCGCGAATAACTAAAGGGATGACGAAAAACTACATCCACGTCAAGGTTGCCCGGGGTGAGAGCCATATAATTTTCTAGGAGGGGAATTCAAAGCTTTTTGTCAATACTTTTAACTACTTCTTCCAGCCCCTTTTGCTAGACTAGGTCGAAAATGTTACAACAGAGTCTGATCATGGCCCACAATTCCACCCTGGCTCTAGCCAAATAGTTGATAAATGCCCCAATGATGTCACTATTGGTTTGCCAAGTAAATTCGTAGTTGATGTCGCCTTCACCGATGGCCCTGCTGATTGCTATCCTCGTCATATCTTCGACTGGCTTCAAAATTTTGTTTCATCTCTTTGGTTCAACATTTCCTTGAAAAGCCATGGTTTTCACCTTTGAAATGTGAAAGAGATTGATATTTGTGTCCATCTAAAAGTTAAGATTAATCACCATGTCAAAGAAAGATAGCAAAAGCTAGTGAATAGATAGAAAGGGCTAGAAGGACCTAGAAATTCCTAGACGTCATGATATCATCTAAGGATGACACCAGCTTGGGCAGAGGTACGAGGGAAACTAATGACAAAATAATGATGAAAATCGATGGGGAGGAAACAACCAAAAATCATGAGAAAAAAACAACATACTAGACATGAGTTCAAGGAGGGATTGACGAATATACCTGGTATAAAAACAAGGCAAAAAGAAGGATCATACAAGGGGTATAAAAAGAGGAAAACAAGGCTAAAGACATGACCAAATAAATAAAACATGGATCCCTATAAGTGGGGGAATGAGAAGAACATAAACCTAAGAAATAAATGATGAAACCACCTCGTCAATACTTTTAGAAGTTAGAGACTATATTGTAAATGAGGGGAGGAGAGGAAAACCAAGACTAAGATAAAATTACCTATCTCTAATAACCTAGTAGGTTTTTCCATTAGCCTCCTCATTCGCCAATAGGCCTACCTTCTTATTACCTTCCCGATAGATGCGATTGATCTGAGTATCTTCAAACCTATCCAAAATATTAAGAACCTCTTCTAATTTTGAATTCAAAATGTAGTTGGGCATGACTCTTTTCTTAATAGTATTTAATACAATCTGGGAGTCTCCTTCAATGATGATTTTGGGAAGTTCCAATTTTAGATAGAGTTGAAGCCCCTCTTGTAGAGCTTCGAGCTCAGCTAAGTTGTTAGTGGTTGGATCAATAGATTTGACTCCTTTAGCAACCCAATTGCCTAACTCATTGTTGATGATGCAACCAATGCTTATTGAGCCCGAGTTGCCTCTGGATGCCCCATCAAAATTTGGACCAACTGATAGGAGGTGGATTCCGTCTGTAGTTTTCTCTTGCCTCTTGATTCTTCTTTTTGTAGGTGAGTGGAGGATTAATAAGGTTAGTCCATTTTTTCTTAATGAAGCCATCCCAACTTAAGAATGAACCTTCTTCTTTCTAGGTCTTCCTAAGATGGGAGTTTAGTGTTTCAACTATACTTGCTTCTACCTTTTTGACAATCTCCTCTAGCTACATTTCCTGATCCCTAAATATTCTTCTGTTTCTTTCTTTCCATACCTCCCACAAGAGGATGGATGGACTGATATTCTAGATGTTGCTGTATACACCTCTACAAATATTGATGGGCCAACTTTTGAGAAGGTCAACTAAGGAATTTGGCAGAGGTGTATACCAACCCAACATGTGTTTGAGCCACTGGGCATCTATATAAGATGTGATTGACATCTTTGCTATTTTGTTTACATAAAACACATCTAGAGGGACCCTCATAACCCAATTTGTAGAATCGACCCACTGTATCTTGTTTTGGTATGCCAACCATAGGATGAGCCTAGCCTTTGGCAGACATGATAGGTCCCAGCACAGATTGTATGGAAGTTCCATTTCAACCCCTTTTTGGGAGTTGATGAGGGCTTTATAACCGCTTTTAACACTATACTTTCTATCTTTAGATGCAGCTCATATCAGTCTATCTTCTCTCTCTGATTACTTGATTTTCCTATTTTTGATGATCTCTTGAAATTTCTCTTTTGTTGAGGATTTCAAGTCTAGGTCATCCATAGATTTCCATACCCAACTATCAGTGCCATTTGTTGTGATCTTAGTTTTATAGTCATTGACCTTGGGACCCCATCGAGTATTTAACGTTTCGTTGAGTTCTACAAGGATCTCCAAGTTGTCTATAAGAGGTAGCCCATCCCATGAGTCTTCCAGAAATAAAGCTTCATCTCCTTTACCTGTATCCCACAAGAGGAATTTACTGATGAGGGCTCTACTCTTAACCATAAAATTCCAACTCTCTGATCCTTTAAGAAGAGACTTCATCCTAAATAATCAATATAGGTCTCTAGGATTAAGATACTTACAATATATGATTTTGGCCCATTTACTATTTCTATTTACAAAGAGGTGCCATATTAATTTGGCCCCAAATGCTTTGTTTTGCCAAAGCAAATTCTTAACACCTAAACCTCTAGAATCCTTCGGTTTGCAAATGTTATCCCACCTTATAAGTGGAATGCTTTTTGAGACCTCACCATTATCCCAAAAGAAGTTTCTAAGAAACGATTCAAGCTTCTTGTTGATGTACTTGGGAAGCGGGAGACATGATAAAGGATAAGAAGGGATGGAAGACAATACCAATTTGATTTTGACAATTTTACCCGCTTTTGAGAGCCATCTATCCTTCCAATCGCCTAACCTAGATTCTATTCTCTCCAAGATATTTTGCTAGACCTTACTAGATTTGCTTACCTTTTCTAGATCTATACCCAGATACTTTTCTATTTCTGGTTTTGTATTAATGAAGAAGATCTCAAATTTTACTACATTTAATTTCTGACTTGAGGCTGCCATATTTATTCGAATGATCAACTTTAAGTAGTACCTCTTTAGTAGAGCTTTCATTGGGCAGAATCGTATCATTTGTAAATTGTTGGTGAGTAATATTAGGAACGTTATCTGTGATGGTGATACTCATGATAGCCCCTTTGTTATAAGCTTCATTGATAGCTCTCCCGAAGGCTTCATCCTTGTCTAATCCCTCTTGATATCTTGAAGAAGCCCTTTGGGGTATTGTTTACAAGAACTGGGATCTTGGTGGTTGATATACACTGGTAGATGAGGTTGATCCATTGGTGGGAAAAACCAAAATGCTTCGAGGGATTTGCAAAGGAACCTCCAATCCACCATGTCATATGCTTTTTGGACATCTAGTTTCATGAACATGCTTGCCCTTTTATTCTTAAGTGCTAAGTGGATAGTCTCTTGGATGATAAGAATACCATCTAGGATTGATTTATCTAGAACAAAACTGGTTTGTTCTTTAGAAATAATTTTTGGAAGGAGACATTTAAGTCTATTTGCTAGAATTTTAGGAAATATTTTATAAACAGTGTTGCATAAGGCTATTGGTCTGAAATCCCTACGATTGTTAGGGTCCTCTTTTTTGGGTATTAGAGTAAGAAAGATATGGTTAATCTCAGACAATATTGAACCACCATTTCTAGAAGCTTCAATAGCTTTCCAGAGGTCTTCACCCAAGATATCCCATCATTTTTGGTAAAAAAAGGTGTGGAAACCGTTTGGACCTAGGGATTTTTTAGGATTCAAATAAAAAACAACCAATTTAACTTCCTCTAGAGTGATTGGTTTATTTAATTGTTTATTGTCATCTGATGCGACTACTCTAGGGATGACTTCTAGCATTTTTGATTGGGCTATCTTGTTGGAGTAGTCATAATTATTTAATATGTTCTGAAAGTGGTTAACTAAAATTTTGGATATTTTCACTGGGTCCTCAGTGATAGTGCCCATATGATCTTTGATTTTGACTATTTTGCTATTGGCTTTATTATGAAGGGTAGAGTTGTGAAAGAACTTTGTGTTCCGATCTCCTTCATCTAGCCATTTTTCTTTGGACTTTTGTCTCCATTAAACTTCTTCGTTAGCCCAAATATTTTCTTGTTGGGTGAGTATTTATTTTTCCAACAGATAACTCTTGTTATTCGTACCCTTTATGATTACATCCAGATTTTGTTCCTTCAATTTCTCCTCGATTTCTAGTTTTTCTTTAAAGATGTTATTTAAGTGTTCTTTATTCCATTTTAGAATGTTTTCTTTTAACATTTTCATTTTTGAGACAAACATATATATTTTGGATCCTTTGAAAGTTCCTTGTCTCCACCACTCTTTTATGCGTTCTAGGAATTTTGAATCTAAAAACCACAAATTTTCACACTTGAATGGATTTCTTACTGGTTTAGAAGGTTTTGATAAAACCATTCTGACCAGAAGGTGATTTGATCCAGCAATAGGCAAGATTGAAGAGTGGATGTCTATATTAATTTTGCTTAATTCACCTTTGAGAAAAAACCTATCTAATTTCTCTGCTATGTAACATAAGTCCTTCCTTTTATTGTTCCATGTAAAGTTTTTGTTGTTAATCGAGATGTCAATTAGCTTATTGAGATCATACCATTGTTTAAAGTCTTTAGAAGCTTGGGAGGCTTGTTTAATACCTCCAATTTTCTCCTCAATATGTAAAATAGTACTAAAGTCTCCTCCTAGAAGGATTAAATCATCCTTATGGCTATTAAAAATACAACGATTTCATCCCATAAGCATTTCTTATCAATATTATGTGTTGGATCATATATGCTTATCATAATAAACTGAAGTTTGAATTTAATACTTTTGACTCTGCAACATAACTAGTTAGTATTGGAGATTAAAAATTCTAAACTAACTTTTATAGGGTTCTAGATGAAACCTAAACCACCAAACGCCCCTCTAGATTCCTGTAGTTTGATATTCCAGCTACCTTTCCTCTTTTCTAGCTTAGTTCCTTCTTCCTTATTTAACTTAGTTTCCTATATTAGAATGATCTCATATTCAAATAATTTTAGATTTTGTTTTAGTAGTCTTTTTTTACTAGGGGCGTTTAAGCTCCTAACATTCCACATAGCAATCTTCATGATTCCTTGGGAAGGACCTTCCCTTCCCTAAGCTGGCTGATCTTTTGCTACTCTCGGGCCTAGCCATTTGGTTCTCTAAGTTCTTTGAAGGATTTTCTACCTCTTTTAGATTTTAACCTACCATAATTAGGGGATTTAATTCCTTCCTGATTCATTAGTATGTCCAACTATTCTATATTTTTCTATGCACTTATTGCAATCTTAGATTGATTACCTTCTTCGTCATCCATGTTTTTGCTTTCCAACTCTTATAATATCTGTTTTGCTATGCTTCGGTGGTCGTTTATAACTCTGTCCCTTGTCTCAGATAACCTCATGATTTCGATATCCTCTAAATCCTTCTTTGGCATTATTTCTAGTAGAGCCTTGTTTTTCTGTGAAGTTTCCTCTTTTTGTCATCTTCTTCTATCTTTAAAAGGTCTCATTTGAGGTCTTCACAGGTATAGTTATCTCTTCCTAATTTTAAAACTCTCTGGATCAAACTCTCTTTTTATGCTTCACTGCTCTTATCAATGTTTTCAAAATTGAAGACTTCAATTAATTCCTCAGTTAAGGATTCTAGATTGTCTACTTCATATTTGTCTAGATATAGTTCATCTAGATCTTCTCTCTAGCCCAATCTCTATGTGGAAATACTTGAAAGATGTGTTAGTGATCCTTCTATTCTAGGTTGCGCACTCCACTTGTCCTTGTGATAGCTACCAAGGAGATCAGTTGGAGTTGATTTAGTTGGTGGTGTTTGCCAAAACTTAGAATACCTGCTGATTGATTCTTTGTTGACGGTTCCTAAGTTGTTTCCATGTTTTTGTTGGAATTATGAGTTACCACAAAAATAATTCTTGATCCCTTAGATTTCTTAAATAACTAGTTACTATTGTCACTTGGTAAACACATCACAAAAATGTTGTAACTCGGTAGATTAACTTGTTACTGAATTTTAGCATTCATAATTATTAGCATGCATGCAAAAGTAAATTACATGAGCACAAGAGACACCAGATTTAATGTGAAAACCCAATATGGGAAAAACCACCAAGTAACTAGCTACCAATTTTCACTCTTTTGAAGTGAGTCCTATTAGGAGCCAACCCTCTTAAAGGTTACAATACACACTGTTAGGTGTGACCCTATTAGAGGATTTAATTGCCCTGTTATGAGCCAACCCTGTTAAAGGTTACAATACACATTGTTAGGTGTGATCCTATTAGAGGATTTAATCACCTTGTTAGGAGTGGCCTTACTAGAGGTCTTTAGAACAATTCAACTAAACTATCACCTTGTTAGAGGATTTACAAAATGGCTGTTAAACAAACTCTATTAAGAGATTTCAAATCACTGCTACAATGATTAGAAAGTAACAATGAATTGACCTGAATAAGATGCAACTGAATTTGCTGATTACGAATCTCTATTCTACACCATTAGATCCTCCTTGATCTCCTCAATGATCTCTAATCATTCCTCAAAATTCATTTCCATAATAATCAATCCTCCTTCACATTCATATCACATCAAATTCATCACCACAGTTGGAATTCACAACTTGACCTCTTATATATACCATTTAGACTATCAAGTCGGCTCATTCACATGTTACATTTACCAATAAACCATACATTAGTCGGCTACAAATATTATATTAAACAAATAAACTTTATTTCACAAAACAATGAAATCCAACATTGGCTGACCCTACTTGGTAAGCACTACTTCCAGAAACAATTTCCTGAGTTAATCATCTTAACTCGGTTAACACTGCAAAATTTGTAAAATCCTTTGGCTACTGAGTTAGTTTGGTAAGAACTAAATTTCCTTCACTATCCATGAGAGCTCGGTAAGAAATTTTTCCTACACTTATTTTCTTTTAATGACTGAGTGAGCTCGGTAACAACTAAATTTCCTTTGCTAACCTTGAAAGCTCAGTAACAACTGATGCACAAGGTAAAGCCTGAGAACACTCGACAGACACTGTAAACCTTTTGAGCTTGGTAGATTATGTCTTTTGTCTTGCTGACCAATTGAGCTCGGTAGACTCTGTCTGATGACTGATGTGACATTTGTGTAACATCAAAGACAACACTCAATTGAACAATTATATCCAACAATCTCACTCTTTGGCATTGATGGCAACACAACATGTCATAGTAGAATGAAATTTGAAAATAAGTCTTTTCTGACAAAATACTTCTCCCTCTTATACAAAACTTCTCAAATACAATAATCTCCCTCTTTCATAATAATCTCTCCCTCTTACACAAACTCTCATTTTCTTGCAAATTTCAAAAAGATATGACAATAAACTCTCCCTCTTTGACAACACATGCCAAAGACAACATAAACCAAATGAATAGAAATGTACCTTATGTACTGATTCATATGCAATATCTTCATCACTTTGCTGCATCAACTGATAGATCTTCAATTATGTTTCCGTTGATGCATCACTAAAACTGTATTTTAATGAGCTTCTGATAGGGTAATGACCCCTAGCTTACCTCTTAGATACAAGAATGCATCCTTAGGTAAAGGTTTTGTGAATATTTCAACAATTTGTTCCTTTGTATGGACATATTCCAATCTGATTTCCTTATCCTGCACCAATTCTCTAACAAAGTGATACTTTATAGCAATATGCTTAGTTTTTGAATGCATCATTGAATTCTTGGATATGTTAATTGCACTGGTATTGTCACAAAACATAACAATGAGTTCTTTGATTTCTTGCTTCATACCTTCCAATAATTGTTTGAACCAAACAATGTTTGAATAGTTTACTACTGCTGCAACATATTCAGCCTCTACTATGGACTGGGATGTACAGTTATGCTTTTTACTTGTCCAAGAAACCAACCTCTTTCCAAGAAAGAAAGCTCCTCCACTTGTACTCTTTCTATCATCAATGTTCCCTACCTAATCTACATCAGTGAATACTTTTAAATCCATATTTCCTCTAGGTTTATACCACAATCGCAATCTTCAATTCCTTTCAAGTATCTCATGATTCTTTTGATTGCCATCATGTGATTTTCTTTTGGTTTTGCTGAGAATCTTGCTACAATTCCTATTGCAAGGGCAATGTCTAGTTTTGTATGTACTACATACTGCAACTTTCCAATCAAAGATCTATACAATGTTTGATCCACTTCCTTTGATTCATCATTCTTGGTAAGTTTCAATCTAGTACACATAGGAGTCTCAACTAGTTTGCAGTCTTCCATACCAAACTTTTTCAGTATCTCCTTGATGTATTTAGATTGAGTGATGTAGATGCCATTCTTACTCTAATGAATTTTAAGACCAACAAAGAATTTGATCTCTCCAAACATTGACATTTCAAATTCCTTGTTCATTTGTTCTGAATTTTTTTTGCAAAGATCATCATTTTCGGTGAACAAAGTATCATCTACAAATATCTCTGTTAAAAAAATCTTATTATCTACTCCTTCCTTTATGTACAAGCTACTGTTATCATTAGTTCTTTGAAAACCAATCTGAATAAGATAGTTATGCAATCTTTCATACCATGCTCTAGGGGCTTGTTTCAGACCATACAATGCTTTATGCAATTTGCAGACCATGTCCTTCTTGTCTGGATCAACAAAACCTTCATGTTGTTCAATGTAAACCTCTTCATCCAATATGCCATTGAGAAATGCTGACTTGACATCCATCTGATAAACTTTGAATCCTTTGTATACAACATATGCAAGTAAGGTTCTGACACCTTCCAATCTTGCAATAGGAGCAAAAGTCTCTCCATAGTCTACACCTTCTTCTTGAGAGTATCCTTTGCATACCAGTCTAGCTTTGTTCCTTGACACCTTACCATCTTCATCTAACTTGTTTTTGAATACCCACTTAGTTCCAATCACATTTTTGTCTTTAGACCTAGGTACAAGAGTCCATGTTTTGTTTTTCTCTATATGTTCTATCTCTTCATTCATAGCTTCAATCCAACATTCATTTTCTAATGTATCTTTGACATTTCTAAGTTCAAAATCAGCAAGTAAACAAGTGCCTTTCAACTTACTTCTTGTCATTGTTCCTTCAGATTTATCTCCAATGATCTAATTTGGTGTATGATGCTTCTTGACATACTTGGCTAGCATAGTCTCCTTGCTTTTTGAATGAATTGTATTGTTATCCTTTTATGCTTCAACTTCTAGTTATGGTTCTGGTTGCTGGGGCTCGGTAGCTATTGATTCAGTAGCTTCTGTTTGCAACTTGGGTCCTTGCAACTCGATAGGCATTAGCTGGTTTGAACTTCCTGCAACTCGGTTACAAAAGATTCTGGAGTAGAAGATTTTTTATTTATTGGTGTGCCTGGAACTGTATTAGGTTTAATGAAAACAAATCTCTTGTAGTCTTCAAGTTCCATTTTTCTTTCTTCTTCAGTTCTTTCTGCAAACTTATCAATTTTTACATGTGCACTTTCTATGACTTTGTGAGTAGACAAATTCAAACATCTATATGTTTTACTTTTGCAAGAATATCCCAAAAATATTCCTTCATCGCCCTTCAAATCAAATTTACCTTTTCTAGATTATTTCAAAATGTAACATTTGCTTCCAAATACTTTTAGGTAACTTACATTGGGTTTGTAGTCATACCATAACTCATAGGGAGTTTTGAACGAGTCCTTTTTCAGCTGTACTCGGCTCAAGGTATGAACTGCAATGCTGATAGCTCCCTTCCAGTATTTGATAGCAATGCTCTTTTCAATCATTAAGGTTCTTGCACAGTCCATGATAGATTTGTTCCTTCTTTCAGCTATTCCTTTTTGTTCAAGAGTTCCAGGTGCTGAAACCTATCTTTTGATTCCCCTTTCGATGCAAAAGTTATTGAACTCATGTGAAATGATTTCACCTCCTTTGTTTGACCTTAAACATTTCAATCTTTTGCTTGTTTCTTTTTCTACTCCGGCCAAATACCATTTGAACTTTTTGAATGCTTCTGATTTCTCTCTTAGGTACATGACGATCATCATTCTTGAGTAATCATCAACAAAAAGAATGAAGATTTTTTCACCAGTATAACTTTCAATGCCAATAGGTCCACACAAATCAATATGCACAATTTCTAAAATTTCTTCAGACTGATAGTTCTTGCTTTTAAAGCTAGTCTTTCCCATCTTGCCAATTTGACAATTCTTGCATATACCAACCTCAGGTTTCTTTATGTTAGAAATGCCTCTTACTTTCCTGAATTTGCTTATTTTTACCAAGTTATCAAAGTTCACATGACATAACCTCCTATGCCATAACCAACTTTCTTCAACTTGAGCAATAAAACATGAACATTCACCAAGTTCAAGATAGAACAAGTTACCTTTTGTTTGAGTGCCTGATCCAATCAACTTACCTTTACCATCTAGCAATCTTGCTTTTCCATGCATGAATTCCACTTTGAATCCATTATTGAGTAGTTGTGCCACACTCAACATATTGTTCTTTAGTCCTTCTACCCAATATGCATTATCACATACAAGTTCCTTGGTCAGTGAGATTCTTCCTTTTCCTTTTATACAATAAGGTTCATTGTTACCAAATCTTACACTGCCACCATCATAGTCTTCAAAATGTTCAAACTTAGTTTTATCACCAGTCATGTGATGAAAACAACCACTATCTATAATCCATGTATCATTTTTTCTCACATGAGAAATGAGTGCCATTTCTTCATCATTATCAGACTCATCTTTTACAACAATGTAAACAATTTCATCTTCTTCTTCATCATCGAAATCATTAGAATCTTTAACCATGAAATATGTTTTCTTACTTTTATCCTTGAATGATTTGAAGTCTTTCTTGCTATTGCAGTTGTGACCTTTCTTCTCATCCTTGTTCTACTTATTTTGGCACCTAGCAGCAATATGTCCAATTTCTTCACAAGAAAAATAGATTAGAGGAAACTTACCTTTGTATTTCCCTTTGCCTCTTGAATATTTCCTTGCTAGCAGAGCTTCAACTACCTCAAGATCACTGTCTGAACTCTGTTTTGATTCTTCATCACTATTTGATTGAAGATCCTTTATCTTCTTGCCTTTTTCTTTGAGTGAAAACTTGGCTTCAAATGCTGATTAAATGTTCTTGGCAGCTGGAACATAATTATCATAGTTGTCTAGCTCGAATGCAGTCAATCTTCCAACTATGGCCTCTAGATTTATCTTATGATTTGCTTCACATGTTCTTTCTTGAATTGTAGAGACTCTGATTACATAAATAGGAAGTAGAGTTCTAAGAACTTTACTTATAACTGTCTCTTCCTTGATATCTCCTCCAGATGCTTTGATTGCACTAATGCTTGCTTTAGCTCTTTCAACATATTTTGCTATGTTTTCATCCCCTCTCATCCTCATCTGATCAAATTGTCCTCTCAAACTTTCTACCTTGGCTCTTCTTACATTATCATCACCTCCATAGATTTCTTTCAGTTTGTTCCACATTTCAAAAGCAGTTTTGCAATCTTTGATGTCATCAAATTCTTCATAACTTTGAGCAGATGCAATATCTATCATCATGTTGTTGTGAGTCTTTTTTTTAGCAATATCATTGACAGATAATGGACCAATAGGTTCTACATATTTTTCATCAAGGTACTTCAGCCCTGAATCACCAATAGAAGCCAGATGAAGTCTCATCGATCCCTGCCATGCTGAGAAGTTGTCCCTGTTAAGTCTTGGAATTTACCTCTTGTAAGATATCCTGATCTTTAGCTTAGATCCTTGAAATCTTTTCCTATAAGCACCAAAAGCTCTGATACCAATTGTTGGAATTATGAGTGAAGTAATTGAGAGGGGGGGTGAATCAATTACGACAAAAATAATTCTTGATCCCTTAGATGTCTTAAATAACTAGTTACTACTGTCACTCAATAAACACATCACAAAAATGCTGTAACTCAGTAGATTAACTTGTTACTAAATTTTAGCATTCATAATTATTAGCATGCATGCAAAAGTAAACAACATGAGCACAAGAGACACCAGATTTAATGTAGAAACCCAATATGGGAAAAACCACTAAGTAACTAGCTACCAATTTTCACTCTTCTGAAGTAAGCTTTGTTAGGAGCCAACCCTGTTAAAGGTTACAGTACACACTATTAGGTGTGACCCTATTAGAGGATTTAATCACCCTGTTAGGAGTGGCCTTGCTAGAGGTCTTTAGAACAATTCAACTAAACTGTCACCTTGTTAGAGGATTTACAAAATGGTTGTTAAACCAACTCTGTTAAGAGATTTGAAATCACTGCTACAATGATTAGAAAGTAACAATGAATTAACCTGAATAAGATGCAACTAAATTTTATGATTACATATCTCTATTCTGCACCATTAGATCCTCCTCAATCTCCTCAATGATCTCTGATCATTCTTCAAAATTTGCTTCCATAATAATCAGTCCTCTTTCACATTCATATCACATCAAATTCATCACCACAATTGGAATTCACAACTTTACCTCTTATATATACCATTCAGACTATCAAGTCAACTCATTCACATGTTACATTTACCAATAAACCATACATCAGTTGGCTACAAATATTACATTAAAAAAATAAACTTTATTTCACAAAAAAATGAAATCCAACATTGGCTGACCCTGCTCGGTAAGCACTACTTCCAAAAACAATTTCCTGAGTTAACCATCTTAACTTGGTTAACACTACAAAATCTGCAAAATCCTTTGGCTGCTAAGTTAACTCAATAAGAACGAAATTTCCTTCACTGTCCATGAGAGCTCGGTAAGAACTGTTTCCTACACTTATTTTCTTTTGATCACCGAGTGAGCTTGGTAACAACTAAATTTCCTTTGCTAACCTTGAAAGCTCGGTAACAACTACTGCACAAGGTAAAGCCTAAGAATGCTTGATAGACACTATAAACCTTCTTCGCTAACCTTTTGAGCTTAGTAGATTTTGTCTTTTGTCTTGTTGATCAACCGAGCTCGGTAGACTCTATCTGATGACTGATATGACATTTGTGTAACATCAAAGACAACACTCAATTGAACAATTGTATCCAACAATTTTATTGTCTGTGCCTGGGAAGACCCTGGGACCTCATTTGTCTTATTGGCCATCTCACTTTCTAGTTCTACCCCTCTAAATAGCCAAATATTTTTTGTTTCTTCTATACTGCTAGCTTCAGGATTCAATGGCTTCTTAATTTGATGTGTCTCCAATTTATCTAGAAATTCTTTCTCTTCGGTTGGAGCACTGTTATTCTTATTCTTTTTGGTTTCCTCTGAGGGTTTCCTACCTTTACTTTCATGGGTTGTAGAATCATGTAGTTTCATGACAACTTTCTCTTCTTGGTTATTTCTATCTTTTGAATTGCAATCCTTGGTACTTAGGTTCTTGCTTGATTTCTGTCGTTTTGAATGGGAAATCACACCTTTGTTCTCCCCATTAACTGATACATCCATTACTCTTATACTAGCTCCCGATGCTATGGTTTTCCTTTTATTTATATGTTTTCTATAGAGTGTATCATTCTTTTGCATTTTCTTTGTTTCTTTCTTTTGCTTTTCCTTGCTTTTTGTCGGGAGGTTGTGTTTTGACAATGATTGCCCTTTTGTAGGTTTTTTAGTACTAACTGTCCCCCGTTCTTGGATATGATCCCTATTTTTTGGAGTGACCAGCTGAGCCTAAGATGATTCCTACTTATGAGAAGAAACCTTTTGATTCTCTTTTAGATTCCTGATGTTAACCATGGGTAAAGTACTTTTGAGATCCGTGGTTAATTGAAGGGTTTTGAAAGTGATTTTCCTATCATTGTCTAATCTAATGGTTTCTGATATTTTGCCTTCATATTTATGTAGGTTTAGTCTATATGATGCTCTGTTAGTTGACACGTTAATTTGATCTAATTCTAAATTATTAACTCTATATTAGATTAGTAGTTTGATGTTGTTACAGAACTCAAAGGAGGATTACAAGCCTATTAATTCACCCAGGGATGATCCTATTTTCTTGATAATTTCTAGATGCATGAGTTCCAGAGGTAGGGATTGAATGATAAACTGGGTTGGGATCCCAAATTCTAACCTCTCCTCACTACAATCTGGAATCCAATCAAAAAATTTAACAACATACCCTCTAAAAAACAATTAGAGATGTAAAGAAAATCCTTTTTAACATACTCATCTTTGCAATGCAAATATATCAATCTACTAGAATGGTGAGAAATACTTACCTGGTTCTTGCAATAATCTTGTAACCAATTACTGAGGTTGAGTAGATTGCATTTTGGACCGTTCCAATAAGCAAAAATGCCTAATTTTTGACACTCACGCCACCGTTCTTCACTTGCTTGGCTGCTAATGGAGATAGTCTTATTACTTTGGTGGGAAGAGTGCTTATGAGGTGGAAAGCTGAAAGAAATATGTTTGGCACCTTTTGGGTTAGCGACACAGGCTCAGTGATGGGGCAGACTGTAGGATCCAGGGGTACCACTGGGGCAAAACACAACCAAGGGTTTTTGCTGACAAGATTGGGATTTGAGAGGGAGATCCACATTATAATTGAGTGGAAGCCCTAATTTTTGTAGATTCAAATAATGCTTAAAGTTGCTTGAGTATTTGGTGAGATTAAAAAACCTAATTTGGGCATCCAAGTTATCCACGATGAAAATAATGGGGTAGGGGAATGTACACCTAGGCAAAGAATTGGTGGCATTAGGATTGTTGCTCTGTAAATTACACTTGATCTTCTGGATGGCATGGGGCTAGGATCACAGAAGGTGAGCCCTTTCTTTCTTTCTGCTTTGCACATCCATGGTATAATCAAGTTTTCCTCCTCTTCCACTCTGCTCATTTTGCTCATTGACGACCTCAAATTGGTTCAAGATTTCTAACAAAAAATTGCATGGTAGTTTGAGACGTGGGGGTAGAGTGGAATTTATAGATCTCTATATCTGATTCCTTTTGTCAGAGTTATAGAGATTTAGCAGAGGATTTGTTTTTGCAAATGTGTTGGAGGATAAAGCTTCTTTAGGGTTTCCTAATATATTAGTGATCCATTAATGATTGCATGAATGTTTTCCTTTTGATGCATGATTTGAAAATTTTGCTCGGTAATTGCCTACTCTACTCTTCATTTTCACTCTCACTATTTGCTATAGAAGATATTAAATTAATTAATGATAAGACATTGTTAAATAGTATATTGTTTTAAAATTTGAATAGACATTTTTTTTTTTCAGTTTTTTAATTTAGAGGAACTTCTCAATTTTAATTTTTGAGAATGTTATTTTGGGAAATGGTTCATTTTTTATGAAAATGATTACTTTACTAAGTAAATTTTATTACTTTTGTGAACTTGAAAACTTGAACATATATGACACTTTAAAAAAAAAAACTTGAAACCATTTGTGAAAATCAAACTTTTATGTTTTCAAACAAATGACCTATGAAAACACTTGTTAAATTATTTGATGTGATGTCTAGTTTATTTTACTAGGGATTAGGTTTGATTTAGTATGTTGACTAGTTTTGGATGTTTACCAAAGCCCTGAGAGTTACTATTTTATGATGTTATATGAGATGTTGTGGCTTATGTTTTGATCCTTGAGTTATGAATCAATGGTTATATTGTGAAATCCAGTTGCTTGTATAGAGTTGATGTGGTCATAGTGGCCTTATGAGATTTTCTATTATTTTGAGCTTAGGGTAGGTTGTCTTTATGTATGTTGGGAAGTGGCTTGCAATGGAGGTCAGAGCCCTAAAGAGTGTACCTGGGTAACCCATTGTAGGTTGTTTTAATAAGTGATAACATTTCATTGAATGGGTTTGAAATGAATTAAAAAGAGTTAATGGATTTCCTCACCCATGCCTTGAGTCCTAATATAGGCTAAGATGGGAGTAGAAAATATGCTTGGTTGTGACCTTGCCTCATTAGTATGTCTTGTCAATACAAAAGGATACTAATGTCGCATAGAGTCACTAGGGGGGCATAGTCCAAAGAGGCTACCAAGGTAACCTTAGAGTTGACTCATGTGATGATAGTTGCCCACTTACATAATAGATTTTCTACGTGTCTTTGTTGCCTTTGGGATTACATGTTACTTGTGTCTTGGTACCTTTGAGATAGATTTCTATCAAGATTTCCTTGACCTAGATGATGGTTATAACTTCTATATTGATATCTATATGGGACTTGAGATTATCTCCTCAACATAGTGGAAGTAGACCATTTAAGTTCCATGAGGTTGGGTGGTAGTGTTTCTTATACCATTGAGATTTAATAGCTGGATGTCATTGCTGGATGTACTTGTGTAGTTGTTCCTTTCATTTTGATCTTGTATTTATGTTTGATGGTTATTTTCAAATGTACTATACTTGATTATTTGGAGATCTTACGAGATGATGTATTTAGTCATGATGTATATTCTTTGAGCTTTTCATATCTTGTGACTTGTACAATAGATGATTATGCATTCTGGTTATGCCATGTAACATCTTATGTAATTGTATATTATTTCATTGGATTCATACTTGAGGTTATTCTATGATGTGGCTTTTGTTTTGTATCAAATTTAGTATTAATGAAACTTATGTATGTTATTCAACTTTACGGGACCCTTAAGAGATGTAACCTATTTATGGTTTGTTTGTATGTACGTGAGTTGTTGCTTCCTCTATGCTATCTCTTGTTGTTTTGATACTTAGTGAAACTTTAGGTTAATTTATTTTTGGTTCCCTGTTGGGGCATTACAACTTACTATAGAAGGAGGCCTCTTCCCCTCATTTTCACATCATATCCACATAAGCACTCATCAACTCTTAAGCACTCAAGTCAAAGGTGCATTTGAGAATTTTTGAGTGACTTCTAGCAAGTAAGCAAGGATTTCACTCCAAGATTTGAAAGTTATCATCCATTCAAGATCCCTGAGGCCTTATCCATCCATTCAAGTGTAAATCTTCTATTGATTGTGAAAATTTCTCTCCCATGATGGATTAGTAGAGGAGTTTCCAATTGAACAAGAAGATTCACATCCATTCAGATGTTTTCATCTCCTTTTCCATCCAAGCTATCAAACATATATACATCCATGACCTATGATTTGACAAGTGTATATACATTGAATTTGTGAAGTTATCCTTGATCCTACAACACAACATTCAAGCAAGCATTCATCCATATTTTTGGATATAGAGAATCTATATCCATTCATGAAGGTTTGACAAGCATGGTAAATACCTACATTTATCTTGTTTTACATGATTTACTTATTTCTTTACAAAGTTAATTCTTTTACAGGGGCTTGATCAAGATAATCCCCTTGAAGAAAAAAAATTACTTTTTTTTCTTCTTGTGTTTAGGTGCACATATTGGAGTTGTAGAAATCATATATGTATGATTATAAAACTAGACATAGTTGAAAATTATAACCCTTTGATTTGATCACCTTGGGGTATATGTTGAACCTATTTAAACTTGAACTTATTTTGAACTATTCTTATTGTTGGCTTGGTTTTTCACTTAGTTGAAATCCTTTATGTTCATTGTGAAAATTTAGTTTATCCCATATAAGCAACTAGGGTTGCAATTCTCTTGATCAATCGTGCCCTAGAAAATCCCTGATTGTTATGCCCTAGTGTCTCTTGTGCCCTAGCTTCCTTCAAAATTTTTTTAATTGACCACACCTTTCGAATTAAGGCATGAGATTTGGAAAAGGCCCTAGTAACTTTTTAAATTTCTTGTTCTAAGGTTTATTATGTGATTATTTCTATAATCTTTCACAAAATTGTTATTTTGCCCAAGCTCATAACTTAGTTTTAACCCAAGGTTGTGTTGTGGTTAGCCTGTGTTTTATTTTTTCGTCATCTATAACCCTTCTGATGAATTTTATGATAGTCATTGATCTCCCAAATCAATGAATGTCACATCCTCACAGATTCAAAGTGCTTAGTGTTTAAGAAGTGTGAGAATGCAACATGTTGACATGTGTCCTGGTGGGGGTCATGATTTTTTTTACTGCAAAGTATTCCACTATATTATACCAATTGTCACATCAAGATTGGTTTCAAGATCAGTCTAAATCTCCTTCCCTGATCATTGATTTAAGCAATGATTGAGGATTGTTGTATTGTCACAAGATGAAAGTGTTCAAGGTTTAAGGAATACGAAAATACAATAGATTGCCACATGTCCTAATGGGTCCTCAAAGCATGGAACAAAATGTACTTTTCCCAATCATTAATCATAAGGAAGATCAATGGATGTTGCTCTCGTAGATTCAAAATGCAAGCAGTTTAAAAGGTGTGACAATGTGAGAAGTTGACAAGTGCCCTTGTGGGTCCATACAACATTCAAAATTGTCTGAAAATGAGCATCTTCCCTACTGTAGATTCATATCAAGATTGGCGGTAGTCATATTTTTGCAAAGCCAAAATGTATACTGTTTAGCCAAAGCAAAAATCTGAGGTGTTGACACATAGAAATTGTGGGACCAAATTTTGTTATGAGTTACAAAAGGATGATGTCAGTGTAGGTTTCTAGGTGGCGTGTTTTGATTCACTATGAATACTAAGTATAACAAAGATTAATGAGCTCTCCCAATCGTTAGATCTTCATATGATCGACAACTGTCGCATTCTCGCAAAACCAAAATGCTCGAAGTCTACCTAAAGTGAGAATGTGAGGATTTTCCATGTGTCTATGTGGACCATATTTTGCATACAGTCATGGATAAAAATCTTAACCATATGTTGCTTGACGATCAATAGGTGTTGTATTTTTGCATAATGAAGATGCAAAGTTTTTATGCAAAGTGAGAATGCAAGGTTGTGCAAAGGGAATGTAATAACAAGGATCTTTTGTGATCATAAGATACAAAAAAATTGATGGTGGTCATATTCTCACATAATGAAAGTGCTCAAGTTTTAGAAAAAAGTGAGAATACAAGATTTTGACATGCATCCCACTAGGTAAAAGGTCATGCAAATTGTGAAGTTTGAATCATGACCATTAGATTCGACCCAAATCAACGACCAATTTTCAAATTCATGGCATAACATGCACAGTTTGATTGTTGGAGCATTAATGGTGTATCAAAGCGAATTCATGCAAAGGAGCTCTGCATAAAGCCTGCAATTTACTTCAAAAATAGTCACAAAGAAAAATAAATTTGAAGCATAGTGAATCAAAGCTTGGATCTTCAGTTTTGTATATAGTGAATTATTGCAAATAGATTGTCTTGCTGAGGTCAAAATATTGGTGGGTAAGTACCTGAATTGTCATTGCCTAAAGATTTCTTGTCTCGTAATTTGTTGAATCGATAAAATGCCTCCTCGAAGAGATTTTTTCGGGAAGATAGATTATCAACATTGGACTGTGCATGACAATTTTCTAGAAAAATTGCCCTTTTCTACTAATGAGGCAGTCAAAGGAAAAGAATTGGTTCCCAAGAACCCTAAATTGTTGATTAATGAGGGTTTCTATGATAAGGGAAATTGGTTGAGAGATGTTGAGACATCTATTGGTGGTTTGGAGCTATTCAAGAATGGTTCTTGGAGAGAAAACATGTTACCCCATTGAGTAATGTATAGGAATTAGATATTGGAAATTTGATTACATCCCTGGTGTTTTCTTTGATGACGACTTGTTGACAATGTTGGCAAAAAGATATGATCCTGTGCTAGGGATCGTGAAGAACCATGCAAGAGAAAACCTATGTAGAGTCACACCTAAAGTGATTAGGGAAGTTTTCATGATGAACCCTAACCATGTATTGCACGAGAAAATTGATTTAGATGATTTGCAAGAAAGATATGGTGCTTAGAGAGTATGCATTCTAGGAGGACCATTGCAAGAACACTTTGTAAGAATAAGGCATCTATCACTAGTAACATCACATACTCTAGGGTCCTTACTAAACAAGTACTTCAATCCTAGGGAATAAGCTCTTTATATATCCCTCTGCAAAATCTTTGGCATGGATGAGCAAGATCACATCCGAGGATCTCTAGTTTTTATGATTACTCAGACACTATAATAAGGTATGAACTCTATTTTTTATTTTGCATCGTACTTGACTGAATTGATTCACAGTGGACTGATTGGCATCAACAAGAGTAAGGTTGACAAGAACTTTCGTTGGTACTCCTTACTGATGTACATGTGCTTGTACAAGGGAGTTTTTGTCTTCTCAAAAGACATGAAACTAGAATTGGAAAAAGATGGGGAGAAGCTACCAGTTCAGCTATGGAGTGCATACATGACATGGGAGGTCACATATGCCATTTTTGTCTATTTTGACAGATATTTTGCTTCAAAGTTGAGGATTTTGTTGACTGGAGACAACCTTAGGATTCCCCAACCCATACTAGAGCTGATCAGGCACAAGGACCATGCCAAGGGTTTGAAAGTAAGTCATAATTAGGGGGATATTATCCCCTACTCTATATCCATTATCTTCAGAGTATATGGTTTCCAAGGGAAACCTCATGTCCTACCATATTAGGTGACTCTAAAGGTGGGAATTGTTGAGTTTCTATGGCAAGTAGGAGGGCTTGAAGAGAGAGAGCTGGTGGGCAGGTCAAGAGGGTTAATTTTTCCAAATTTCATAGTGTCCACAATTTTGTGCTCACCAAAGGAGGATGGAGATATCTAGGTAAGTTTCTTGATAAATACCAAATGGCTCAGTCACATCCTCCTTTTATTGACCTAGAAGGCTTTTTTGATATGTTCAAAGATAAGACTAAAGCTAAATCATATAACATATTGTTTACTTTCCTGAAGATATCATAAAAAATAAATTATGTTTAAAAGATCAAGAAATAAAGAAGGAGAAATGGAAAGTATACAATAGGGTTTAAGAGTTTATTAATGCTTTAGATAAGAAATATGACCCCCTTGCTGACATCAAATACTGGGTAGATAAGATAAATAAACTTATGGCAAATTTTGTTGGATCCATGCAAACTCTTAATGAGAAAAAAGAGATGTTAATACAAGCATACCTAGACCAATCCATGTAAGTAGAGAAAAGATTGGCAAGTATGGTAATAATAAGCCCAAGACAGTATACTCTACAAAGGAAAGCATGATACGTAGTGGCTAGAAATATGAATATACAACATGTTCCCTTGTATAAGAGGCAACTTTCAGAAAGCCCACCCTCAACACCAATTGCTAAAAGGAAAAATTTGGAAAAAGGATCTTCATCTAAAGTTGAGGAATACTCCCCTTCACAGACTCCTATCCATATTGACAATGAAGAATCTTTAAGGGATCAATTGGAGCAAATGGGAGGTTAGGTGATGTATTGATAACTACAACAGAGGTAGAGGAGACATTACTTGAGGAACCTCCAATTCCACTTCTAGCCCTTATTGTAGAAGACTTCAAAAGGAAGGAGATTGATCCTATTCTAGAGTAGGCTACAAGAATTTTTTTGGATGATGATAGTTTTGTAAAGTATAGGGCATTTTTGTAATTTTTGCAGAGAAGCAATATTAAAATTTTGAGGCAAAGTATAAAAAGGTGAAGGCAGAGCAACCTAGTAGGCAAGACTCTGACATAAAACAAGTTAAGGCTAACCTAATGCAAGAGTTTAGTCAAATAACCCCTTCATGAGGAAGGTAGTTACTAAAAGATTTGGGAGTACTAATACTACCATAGTGGGTCATTGCTAATGCAATGATTTTTGATGCAGTGAGAAAAGAAAAGGAGACAAAGTTTAGAACTGAGGAAGAGGTAAAAGAAGCCCATAAATGGATGCAATATAACAATGAACACAAAGCCTTGGTCATGTGGTCTATACAAAAGAGAAACAAGTTAAGGGCTCAAGAAGTCTTAGATGTTGAACACACTAGGAGCTTGATGGTACTCAGGGTAGGAGAAGTGGATAGTGAGTAGGTAGCTCAAATGAATAAAGAAACGACCAATTTTGCGGTGGAAGTGGCTGCCAAAGACAAGAATAAATTTCTTGAACTTAATGAAAAGTTTGAAAAAATGTTTCAGGAATATGATGAAAGGGGAAGAAAGATCTATGAAATGGAAAAGATAATTACAAACTTGTAGAAACAATAAGAGAAGAGAAAAATAGGGAGACAATCCAACCAGCTTTGAATTATTGCTTCCCCTATCCCAATACTTCCCCCTAGTCATTGTGGAGATTCCTAGCACACCCTAACAACCAAAGTTATATACAACAAATAAACTTAATGAAGAGAAGGCAAAAATATGAGCATTGCATGTAGAATTGGGTGTGCAACATAAGGATAGGATCAGAGGTACTATCTTATTTTTAGTGGATAGAGTTAATTGTCTCTTGTTTCATTTAGATTTGTCTAGGTTGGTGGACATATGGAAATAATTGAATAACAATGAATCCACCTTGAGACAAATTTTGAATACGTGGATTAGTAGAGATGATTCCATCACTGCTTTGTGTTTCTCTGTCATTGATGACCTTATAGAGAAAAAATTTGACCAAGCAAGTGATCTATTGGTTTTTTACTAGAAAAGAGATATGTTGTATAGAAATTTTAAATTTTGTTTCTCAAAATATCTCAGTAAAATTTTTGATCTTTTTCCTCATGCATTAAAAGGCCTATGTTGTATAAAGGATAAGGAAGAATGCAAGAATGAGTAAAAGGAAATAATAAGTATTAGGATGGATGATGTAGTCAATAAAGAAAACTACATTGGGTTTGCTAGAACCAACGAATAGTTAATTTAGGTACAATTATTCTTTGAATCTTTCCATGAAGATTTTGATGAAATAAAGAGGTTGGGAAAAGATGTCTTGAGGAGGGAAAAAGATATATTGAACTATGACAAGATTTTCAATAAGTGGATGGCACATTAATCTTTAACCTCACAATTATTGCAGGTGGCAACTAAGGAAGAAATCATAAATAAAGCAACAACCATAGAATAATTGCAATTAGTTGATAAAGTTATCAAAATAGATAAAAAATAAAGAGATCAACTAACTAATAAAGTTCTTTAGATAATTGATGAGTCATCATAGATAGATGAGGTGGTTTCCCAACCATCACAAGAATTTCAAAGTATTGTGCCAATAGTGGTTGAAGAAAAGAATGATCAACAACCTATATCAGATGCCAAGATATCAAAACCAAGTATAATAGAGGAGAAGAAAGTGGCCTCACAACCTGATGAGCAACAAAACGAAGAAGATCAATCATCAAGTGTAGCAGAAAAACAAGAAACTGCCAAAAAAGAATTGACCCCACCACATGGCAACCAATGAAGGGACTATTCTGTTACCATGCAAAGGACCACAAGTTTTGGCTTTTCTCATGTAGTTTTGATAGTGACAGTTTTGTCATTTTTGTAACATTTTTGTTTTAAGGATAGCTTTCCTTTTCTCTTTAGGCCTGAAACTTGTTGTAACTCACACTATATAAGTGAGTTTCCAAGGCTAGAGGATGGTCTGAGTTTCTTTTTGCTACACCAATTTTGTAAATTCTGAGTCAGTCCATGTATGTTGTAACTTTGTTCCAAATTTGAATATGAAGTTAATAGTGGTTGATCTATGTGTGTTATTTTTCTGACAGAGATAAGCACTCTGATTGTATACAATTTTGTGAAAGTCAATACAAATACAAAGAGTTAACTGTTCATCACAAATCTTGTCTCTTAACTTATCTCCATTTTGTTCTCTGAAATTTGATAGCAAAGTTCATTAAATTTCAATTGTAATTCATTTTGAATTATATTTCCTTTTGCTTTTGTGTCTAATGGGTTATGTAAATGCTTAATGCAAAATGGGAAGAACTTTTTGGTTTTCAATTTGAAGATATGATAAGTATGAGATCTGGAAGTGAATATTGATGATCTTTTCACAAAGTATCCATATAAGATCCAAAAATAGGAGTGTAATCCTTGCGAGTTATAGCCCAATGGACAAGAAATTGATCATCCTTAGAAGTTGATCTAATTGGAATACTTTACATAATGCAAAAAAATTATATCAATCAATCTTTTTACATTTTTTTGTTCAAATCTTAAATGTCAGCCTATATTTGATTCATGGGATTTAGGGTTTGGTACAATAGCTAGTTATCATCTCTTTGTTTCCTTTGAATTAGAAGAAAAAAGGCCAAATCATCTATTATTTATGGAGTTAATGTTGAGAGCATTGATTTTAGGTAAATAAGAATGAATTCCTAAGGTAAAACCACCTAAATTTTGCAGAATTCAAAGTGACGAAGACTACGAGGTCTTGCTAGTTGGTCCTTTTATTTTGTTTCTCAAAACACCCATAATGGTCTTTAGCTAATTCCTAGGTTTCTTTGACATTATAAAAGGTAGTTAAAATCACTGTTAAATCAGGAGCCAACACTTACAACTCTAATATTTTCACATTTGGAAGATATATCTTCAGGACCTTTGATTTGGATCTGGTTCCAATTTTGACAAAATCTAATAGATTTGAAGTTTTATCTTCTACTAGCCCTCGAGGTGAGTACATAATCATCATATTCCTTCACAACACTTATTTTGATATACTAGATCTTATTGTCTATCATTGTATAAGTGTTGGCTTTATTTTGCATACAAAAATAGACTTTAAAATCACATTGTTTAATGTAAAGTCCCCACTATTAGGGTTAGTTTGGGACAAGTAATACCTGGAAAAATAATGATTAGAATCAAAATAATAACAAACTAATTATATTATTCTACCCTCTAATTTAACCCCAATCTTAAGGGCATCTCCAGATCAGGCTTCCTAGCTCATAACTACCTCACTGTCTTCTTGGGAGCACACCCCTTAAGATTCTTCTTAGATGGCCATCCTCTATCCAAGGCTACTCACATATGCATATATTGACAACATCAAAATATTCTAACACACCAATTATTGGCCATGGTGGACAATGGAGATCTTAATATTTCCATGCTCCATGCCTCGATATCGATTCTTGACCATGGTAGACAACGTAGATCTTAATATCTTACATGCTTTGTGCTTCAAGTTCACATTGATTCTTGGCCATGACAGATAGTGAAGATCTTAAAATTGCACATGCTTCATGCTTCAAATCTCATTAATATCCATGGTGTTAATGCCATAGGTTAACACAATATTATCCACAAGTATGATTCATTTATATATAAAAAATTCATAAATATAATTAAACAAATATAATCCATAAACATACCTTTGTTACCTTCTTTTTTCTTGGCCCATGTGGCTTTATCTTTAGTTGGCCCTTCAATGAATTATTTCTTCTAGAATTATCTCAACTCTATATTTACTTTCTAAAATTCTTCCTTTTCTAATTATAAGGAAAGGATAAATTTTATTTATTTTTCTTCTTTTCCAAGAGTCACAACCCATCATAATACAAATCCTTTGAAAAGCCACAACACTTCATAGCTATAATCCTTTCAAAAAGTCAAAACACTTCATAAATAAAATCTTTGGAAAAAGTCTCAATACTTTATAATCACAATATTTTGAAGAGTCACAACTATTCATAATTATGACCCTTTCAAAGGTTCACATCCTTTCAATATCATTGATACCTTTTAAGAAAGTCACTTCCTTATTTTCTTCATATTACTTTCCTCTTTCATTTTTCCTTTTTGAACTCCTCCCTTCTCTTCTTTTTCTCCTTTCTAAAATAAAATCTCCTTCCTTTTATATCTTAATTTTAAGGAGTCATCTTTATTTTTTAAACATCTCTTGACTTTTCATTAGATTTAGTTAATTTATATTATTCTATGTTATATTATTTATTTACTTACTTATTTGTGTTTATTATTAAATTTTATTTAGAAAGTTAACATACTTTCTACAATATTGTCTCTTGTATTTAATTTTATTTCTTTATTTACTAATTGAAATTTTATTATTTTTTAATTATTTGAAATATCACACTAAATATTATTTCATTAATAATATAGATTAAATAATAATTATTTCCTAGTTTTATATTTTAATATTAGTTTTAATATAACTTTATTATCAATATTTATTTAATAACATTGTATTATCTAATTATTATTAAAAATCTATCTAAAAATTTTGATATGACATTTAACTAATCATGTTTAGGGCCCGAGGGTCACATTTTAGATCCATTTCCAATGTATATGTGTGAAGTGGAAATCTACCCTTGATAACCATTTTCACCCATCACATTTTGGTAAACCTGATACTTTTATGCATTACCATTTGTCTTCGGTAGTTAGATCTTCTTTATATCTAGTTATCTCTTCTTTATATCTAGTTATCTCTTCTTTGCATTACATATCTAGATTTACTTTGCATGAATTGTGATAGTCTCTATTACATTACATATATGCTACATTGTTTAAAAGTGTATTGCATCTTCCTTTTCTTTCATCCATTTGTGTATGAGCTTTATCAATTTGAGTCTAGTCTATAATATTTTGGTTAGAAGAAAATTGTAGACTCGTGGATTCTTTTGATCCCAAACCTACCTTATTTCCTATGAATATTGATGATATCAACATGTATAAAAATAATACCAATCCTATTGTAGAGAACAACTCTTCTCATATTCCCATGATGAGGATGAACCATTAAGAATCCCTCCCACCCGAGTCCAAAAGCTTACTCGTGATTTTGAAAAGTTGGAACATTGGTTATCCCAAGAGAATCATAATCCTAAAACTCTTTCCATTGTAGAATGTTTATAGAAGCTTATTTATAATTATGAACATGATCTTCACCTCTTTCAAAGCATTTGTCATCTTATTGATGTTGGAAATATAATGGGTAAAGTGAGATGTTGAGAGAAGGGGGTGAATCAGAACCTCTAAAACTTTTACCACTTCAATGATAAACCACATTCAAACTTAATTCATGACACACATCAACCTTAACCTTAACCATGCATCATCATGTAATAACATGTAATATCAAATCTAACATCTAATAACATGAGTAACACCCATAAGCAACTGATCAACACATGAGACAAGATGTGGTAATGCAAATACCCTCCAAGGTGAAGTTAACACTGTGGTGGGGATGACAAGCACAAAATATTCACTACTATAGCATTAAAGTATGCCCATTAGGCTACAATTTTGATTAGTTCTAATGATCTACCCTATGAGGGGTCTGCTTTGTTAAAATCTTACAAAATTGTTAAGTCGACCTTGATTAAATGATTTATATATTACAATAAAGTGAGCACTTTGTTAGGAGATTTACAATAGGCCTATTAGGACCACTCTACTAAGAGATTCACCTAATACATTGGTTAGAATCTAATCAATACCATGATACTTTAGTTTGTACTTCATTGTTGATGCCAGATCTTCTCTTTCTAATATATAATCACCTCACTATGATAGATATGCAATATATCCTCTCTACACTACTAGATTGCCTTAGTCCTTCAAACTCTGATTCACCTTCAATGACACAATCCTCTCGCTAATAACTTCAACAACACAAAATTTTGTCTTAAACCCTTCTTTTATAATTGTCTACAAAAACTTCTAGATCTTGATCAACTATTAGGATTCATCCCTTTTTCTGCTTAGACATTCCATTTTATGATTGGTTGGTCACACAATATAGGGATTGATAATCCATAGTTATAGGTGTAATTACCTCCTTGATCTATACTTCAAACTTAGAAATACATTTCTAGGTTAGCAAAAATGGTTTACATATGATAGTGTGTCATTCCAAACTCAAATACACAAACTATGTTACTTGGCACATATAGCTTTTGGCACTCAGCTATGCTTGTTTCTTCATGTTGTCCCTTAGCATGAACTTGACTTGGCCAAAACTAAATCTACCTTCTAAATTGCTCTGCACATGTTGCCTCCTGAATCACTTGACAACCACTGAAATGCTCAGCAATGCTTATGTGCACTTGATAACTATAACTGCCTTGGCACATGCTGAACTTATTCACTTCTTTACTTGATAGCTTAACCTGTATGGTGGCTTGGTTATAGTGATGATTGACCAAGATTACATAGTAAATGAATAAGTGTTTTACACTAATAGAAAAGTTATTTTCATGGTCAACAATCTCCCCCTTTGGCATTAATGGAAAAAACATTAATCATTATCAACAATGCATACATAATAAAACTTCAAAATTGTAACTCCCCCTTTGGGTGTACTTTATACCTTAGCTCAGTAATCATATACATTTCCCTATTTCTTGGTATACAAAATTTCTCCCTTGTGATCTATGTACAATATTCTCCCTTGTTTTTGTCATGGTTGTCTCATAGTAACATTAAGTTGGGAATAGCCATAACTACTCTCAAACACACTTAATAACTGGAATCTATATAGAATACAATCAACTCCATATTTCTATTTCTATTTTGGTTGATCAGGTAGTGGACCTATTGAAGACCTTCTAGCTTTTCTTTTATTGTCTTTTTTTTTTTTTGGTTTTTGTGTTGTCTCTGTTGTATGACCCTTTTTTGAGGGTTCTCTATTTCTGGTTGCTGATGCATAGTTTCATTTGGACTTTTTATGCTTATATGCTCTGACTCTTTGTAAAAGGTTTTGAGTCCTATTAAAACCTCTTTTTACTTAATCAAAACATTAAGCTGGGAATTGGGGGTTATATCAAATTTAGCCAAAAATGGGTGATGCCATTTCATCACAATAGACATTGTACTATCCCAATTTGTCTTGGTGTCTTAGAACTTGGCATTCAATCTTCAATTTGGTAGCTAAGTTCACCATATTATATGCAATAGATAAATTATGATTTGTATGAATAAGATTCTTGGTTATTTGCAAATTTCTTTGCGTTACCTCCAAATGAGGTGTCAACAAAGCTTAAATTGTTCTAATCTTTGCCCTTATTTTACACTCCTCTTGTATCAACTTCAACTTCTTACCTTGCAAAAATCTTAACTTTGAAAAACATGCTTAACTTGAACTTACATCCAAGGTTAATGTGTTCCCACTTTGTTGTAAATTAGCATCAAACTTGTCCATTTGATCTCTTATGTCTTTTTTAAATGATGGGACATGACACAACTTCATAAACAATGTATTGTATTCTAAACTATTTTTTCAAAATCATTTGCAAGATTAGAATGTTTAACTTGTTTTACTGAAATTTTAGTTACAACTTTCTCCATCACCTTGTTCTCAAATTTCCTCTCTAACCTCTACATTAATTTCTCTCTTGTATCTATACTAGGGTCATTTAACTTCTCCATAATATAAACCAATTGTTCAATAATAGGATCATGTTCATTCAACTTCTCAACATCAAATTTTTCAAGAAAGATATCCTTAATTTCATACAAAACTTGCCTTTGTTGATGCCCCCTTCTCAATTCTTCTTACTTGGTTTTCCTCACTAATAACTCACTTAATGTTTTCATTTGATCGTAAGTTAGATTATGTGAGTCCCAATTAGGAATCAAAATCCCTTCTTCAAGTGTCATAGGTTTACCTTGAATTACCATTGGAGACTTTATTTTCTTCTTCTTTATTCTCTTCCCCTTTGAGTCTAAGGTGCAGCTGGGGTGCGAGAGCTTGGCAGTTCATGTTGTAGGCCTTCAATTTGTACATCTATACATGGTATTTATGCCTCCTTGGTCTATGTATGCTCCACATTTTTTGTTTGCTCCTCAGAAGTAGTCACTTGATGTTTAGGTGCATTGTCCTTTTCCTTTTCAATATTAGTAGTGAGGTCGATTGTGGAACTTAGTTGCATAACCTCCTTTTTCTCCTCAACCTGAGGCACTCAATCTCTCACCTATAGTGTACTTGTCCACTTGATCATTCTGGCTCTTTCCATTCTTTTCCTCTTCAAGATTCACATTTACATTTCCCTCATTGGCATCATTCTCTTTTTCTATCTTAGTTGCATTTTCTCCTTCATTGGCCAACACATTCTATTGCTCGACATGACCAACAGCTACATCTTATTATCCTTGATCTTGACTATCAGTATCATTATGAATAGTAGAGGTAACAGGTGTAGATTCTACCTATTGTATGAACTCCTGTGCACTAATCTTGGGATAGTCTTTAATTTGCACGATCATAGGATTAGGGTCCATCAATGTCTCACAAGTTGACATATGTATTGTATCGGTTTGTACATGACCTTCACTTTGCTTCTCTAACTTAGCTATGACATTCTCCTCATTCAAAACATTCTTGTCTAGGCTCATGTCTAGTTCATCATCTATCACCACTATTTATATGTGCCCTTCACTCTATTGTACCATATTGTGAATTTTGTCAACAATTTTTTTGTATCATCATAAATATATTCTTTGTTGTCCAATTCAACTTGTTCCTTCTTATATTTTTTTGCCTCATCTCTTTGATCATCATTAGGAATTTGTTCATATATCTTCTTCCAAATCACCTTTCTTTCTTCTACAACATTTTCCACTTTACTCTTCAAAATCAGGAAATCTCTCCTCTTAGGAACAAATCTAGCATTGTAGTATTTTATGGCTTTGGAGATTTGTTTCTTATTCAATTCTAGAATCACTTGGGTAAGTGTGTCTTCCCTTATTTTCCTTTTAGTCATTACTGCAAACTTCCATTTTTCATATATTCTTCCATATAGCTCACTAGGTATCATATTTTGTAATCCCTACCCCTAGTTGACTTTTCCTATTGGATTATCAGATTCTTTTAGGCTAGTTTTATGATTATGTTTTATGATTAGCAGTAATTGGTTACCAAATTTGATTAGATATATTTCATATTTAGTTGATATATGTGTTGAGTTAGTTATTTCATGTGTTCATGATTATTTTGATGATGATACATGTATGTTCATATAGTGATTTCAGTTATCTCATGATGATAGTTAGATAGATGACTTATATGTAGTTTCTATAGATACTTACCCCATACTTACATGTGAATGGTGTATGTGTATGTTTTACTTTATGGTTGATGTTTCTGATGTGGTTGAGGGAGGGAGTCATAGTCACCTACTAGTCGGGATCTACATGATGCACCACTCCCCACCATTGCCTATTTAATTTAGAATATACGTGTGTACATGCATGGATTTTATGCAGATTGTAGGTATCGAGTATCGACTTCCCTGAATTGCTAGGATAAGTGTGCCCTATTGCAGTATCTCAATGGTAAAAGAGAGGAGATAATTTTTGAGTCCAAATCCTAAACTTAAGCCAATTGTCCTAGAAAGTAGGACAAGCATCTGAGTTGTCTAACCTTTCGAATTAGTCAAGTGACATAAATTCGTGATTTTAACCCTTGAGCTTGATCTAGTATTTTGTACTTTATAATGAGTTTTCATATTTAGTCTTATGGGTCTGTGATGATTTTCTGTTATAATTAAATATATTTAAAAGAGTATTTAATGATTTAATTTAATGAAAGTTTTATAAAGAAAATTTGATATTTAATTATATTTAATTAATTGAGAAATTAATAAAATAAAATAATTAAATTTAAAGATATAGCTAAAGTTATAATTTTGGCATAATTATATTTATTTAATTTAATAATAAAATATTTAGGAGTTTCATTGTTATAATAAACTCTAAATATTAATATTTTTAAGTAAGTAAATAATTTATCAAAAAGGTCTCGGGATTTAATTAAAGAAAGAAAGAAATTTGATTAATAAAGATATTTTAATCAAATTGCAAAAAGGTTGCACATGAAAATCAAAATGCAAAGTAGTAAAGAAAAAGGGGTTTCACATGATTGCACAATTGAAGCCTTAAATTGGGGAAAAACTTTTTATTAGCATTTAGAGTTCATTTCTTGATTACCGAGATTTGGAGGAGCAATTTCCAAGAAGGGTTTCAGAAAAAGGGGGATTATTTGTGTGCTTCATGCGTTTGCAATTTTTTGCATTAGATCCATGTAGGGTCTTGTGGGTTTACTTGTACAATAGTTTTCCATTCTTCAAATTTCTATATTCTTCATGTTAGGATGAATTTGTTTCAAAATTTGAATTGGGTTGAAACCCTTGTTGTAATTTTATTATTCTTCATTTTTTGAGATTATCTGTGTATGAATTGATAATTGGAAAACCCTCATTGCAAAACTTTAGAGAGCTATATTTTGATACAAATAGGGCTTAGAAAAGATATCAGGATTGTTTATATAGATTTGATTATTTTCTCATATTTCTCCTATTAGTTTATTTGGGGGAAATTCTTAATATATATATAATCAAAATTCATTTGGGGTGGGGGGGAGATTTATTTGTTTTAATAAACAAAAATAAATAAAAAATTTGTGAGTGGGAGGAAGGCCACCACACCCCACCTCTCCTCCTGCCTTACCTCTAGCAGCGACTGCTGTCATGCACGCAATAGACTTGTTGCGGCAATAGATACGGTTACTGATGCAACAATAGTCTGCTGTGACTATAGTAGACTATTGCGACAATATTGTGTAGGCTGATAGGCCTTTAAACATGTTAAATAAATTTTGTTTAAAATTTTTTTATTATATAAATTTTTTAAATGTATTAAATTTTATAATGAAATTTAATTAATTTATATTTTAATAAATATTTAAATTTATTTTGAGATTAACGTTAATTAATATTATTTTTAAATTATTTTTAATTGTTAAATTAATATTAAATGTTATTTAATAAACTTAAATAATTTTTATTATATTTTTATCTAATGATTATGGTTATTGAAAATTGTATATTTTGCCAATAGTGGCATGTTGTGATGGTTAAGTTGTTGTGTTGTTATCCTTGCCATCAAGGTTCAAATTTCATGGGGATGAGGTCCCCCATTTGTGGCCTCACTGGTTCATAGCTCCAGGTCAAAGCGTTTACCCCTCTTTAAAAAAAAATAAAAATTGTATATTTTATTAATAAATTGACGATTATTATTTTAATAATTTTATAATAATTATTTAAATTATTCTATAACATTTTATTTAAGCATTAGTTCTATAGTGGTAAATTGTGTGTTCGGATTTAAAAGGAAAATGGGTTCAGTTATATGGGAAAATTGTTAACTTTATTTAAGTCAAAAACTTACAATGAAATGTAAACTTGAACCTTACTGATAAACCAAAACTATATGTTTTCAGAACCAAACATAAACTATGAAACTACATTGTCGGTTGTATGTTTTCTTGTATGTTGGGTTTGGGGTTGACTTAGAGTGTCGACTAGTTTCGAGATGTCTACCAGAGGTAGGGAGTTATTGTTTTTTTTTTTGTGATTTCATGGTTTGGTATATGTGTACTTTATTTTGGATCAGTCCTTTTAGGATGTTTATATTGATGAAATCTATGATTTTTTATCAGTAATATTTCAGTGCTTTCCAGTTGCTTGTTTAAGAACAGGTGTGTATTTTACGGTCGTATAAGACCTTCTACTTTTACTGAGCTTAGGGTAGGCTATTTGTATGTCATGTTGGGAAGTGGCTTGCAATGGAGGCCAGAGCCCTAAAGAGGTTGCCTGGGTAACCCATTGCAAGTTATTTTAACAAGCGATAACATTTCTTTAAATGAGAGTAAAATGAATTAATAAGAGTCATTGTTTTCCTCGCCCATGCCTTGAGTGACAATATAGGCTAAGATGGGGGTAGAGAGGATGCTTGCTTGTGACCTTGCTTTATTAGTATGCCTTGTCTATACAAAAGGATACTGGTGCTACATAGAGTCACTAAGGGGCCGGAGTCCAGTGAGGCTATTAGGGTAACCTTAGACTTGGCTCATGTGAATGACATTTGTCCACTTACATAATATATTTCCTAGGTGTCATTGTTTCCTCTGAGTTTAGATGTCATTTGTGTCTTGGTACCTTGAGTTAGATTGCTTTTAGGTTCTCCTTGACCTAGATGTTGTATTTGACTTTTTGGATTGATACTTGTGTGGGACTTGAGATTATCTCCTTAGCATGGTGGTAGTGGTCCATTTAGGTTACCACGAGGTTGGGTAGTAGTGCTATTTACTTTTACCATTGAGATTCGATAGTTCGATGCCGTTGTTGGAGTTCCGTGTTCTATATTTCCTTTCATTCTGTTCTTGTGTACTATGATGGATGATTATAATCTATTATATTGTATTTGATTTCATAGATCTCATGAGATGATGTAATCTATTATATGATGTATGTTCTTTCAGCCTTTCATACCCTGTGACTTGTACAGTGGATGATTGTGCATTTTGATTATTGCAAAGTGGCATCCTGTAGTTATATATTATTTAAATGGATTCATTCTTATAGTTATTCTTGATGTGGATTTATTATATATTGGATTTAGTATTAAATAAACTTAAATGTGATTCAACGTCATGGGACCCTTAAGAAATGTAATCTGTTTATGTGTTGCTTATGTATGTGTGAATGTTATTGCTTCTGCTATATTATATCTATTGTTGTTAAGTTATTATATTTCAAAAAAAAATTGTTTGGCAAAATTAGTGAAATTTTAGGTTAATTTCTTCTGGGTTCCCTGGTGGGGCGTTACATATTTCCTAGCTCTAATGGAGTATATTTGAAGTTTGATATCATGTCAATTAATACTTCTACTTTTTTCTTATCCTCCTTAATCAATTTGTCAAACTTTATAAAATAAAATCCAAATAATTTTGCACCCCCCAATGTTTTCACATACCTCATCTATTGTCTGGTGTTTCTTGTGCAAAACAACCTTGAACTCACTTGTGTCTTCTAATTTTGTTCTTTCTTCACCATCTTCATCTTTTGAAATTACAAGCCTTCTCCTCATCTTCTTCACATGTTTTCTCGGCTCAACATTTTCTCGGCCTAGCCTTTTTTGGGGTACCTTTTCTCTTGGTTGAACTCTTGCCTTGTGTTGTTTTTATCACTTTTACTACTCCTTTCCTCTATGGCTTGGCAATTGTAGTAGTAGTTTCCCTTGTTCTTTGCCTGTTTACTCTTTGTTTATTAGGGGTATGCCTTGAATCATTCTTCTTTCCTCTGCTACTCTATGGCTCAACCACAACTACCTCTTTTCATTTTCCTTTGATTTCCTCTTTTTTATTATTTTCTTCTTCTTCATCACTTGATAGATCTTCACCTTTACCTTATGTAATTTGTAGTGGTGCCTCTTGATTGACATCTTCTCCAAGAATTCTCTCCAAATTATTTATCATCCCTTTTCTTTTCCTTTGCAACCTAGGGAATTCAATCTCCATTATAATCCTCACTTCAAAAATTTCTTATGTGTGGAATGGCTCAAAATCCTTATCTATGGGTTCATCTAGAAATGTTGTGATTATTACAAAAACTTCATCAATGTTGACTTCATATCCTATTGGCTTTAGCCATATAATTCTAGGGATGACAGCTTGAATATATGTTTTGTCTACACCAACTAGAAAACAAATATTGTAATAATAATTATCAACCAATGACTTAGGTATCCTTGACCTATTCTTCATTTTCTATTTGAATTCTTCAAAATAACCATCTAGGACTAACTTAAATTGACTAATAAACTCATTAATATGTAGGGAAATTGACTCCTTCTTGCTCCATGTGATATTGCCTATGGTGGGAAAATAATTTTGCACATCAAAGAATATGAAAATTAGCAATGAACCAAAGATACACATTGAGTTCTTCTCTTTTCTGATGCTTTTCAAATTCTCATCCAATTATTGCAATTGCAAGTTGGTAAGGTCATAGGTATGACCTTTCTTCACAATCTTCCATGCGACATCAATTGCAACACATGGAACGCTATCTGGTTGACTTGACTGATAGAACTTGTGAGTGATCACAATCACTAAAAAGTTTTTCTCGACATTGATGATGGTAGAAATTGTCATTCCACATTTTTTCCACACTTCCATAGCATTTTCTTTAATCACCTCCTTGCTTTGACAATGAATGGTCTTTACTTTCTCTATAACATGGTATATGATAACATGGTGAATAATTACCTTTGTGATTTCTATTGGTCCACCTTCCACCCATAACTTCATCTCATGTACATGAATCAAAACAACCTTACTCCACTCAATTTTGAAAACCCTAAAATAAGCTAGGGCTTGGGTGAGTCTAGCATCAACAATATGCTTGTGCTCCTCTTTTAGTTTCCCATCAATGCAAAGCTTCTCATATACATTCCTTAGTTTGAAATCACCTACTTCACCAATATTACATGTATAACAAGATCTCACATCATGGATCATGAATACCCTTGGTAAGATAGAAGATAGGGCACTAGATGCATCCCCTTTCATTGTAATCTTGAGATATGCCTTAAACTTTTGTAGTTTAATATCTTCATTACAAATTAGTTGCACATTACTAACCTTTGATACTTCACCTTTCTCTATAGTAGTCAAGCTTGATGCTATTTTTGCATTTAGGGTTTGAATCTTGAACTTTTCTTTGCTCGGTGTCAACACAACCTTCAAATCACTCTCAATTATTGATGATGTGCTATAATATCTTCACACAAATTAGTCAACTTCGCTTTGAAATTTCTCTAACTTTTGTAGCTCTTGAAAACTCAAATTCAAGGTGCTCAAAATGATTAATGAAATTCACTATATAGTTAAAAATATCCAATTTTATGGCCTCATAAATGTTCTACACACATAGTGGTTGTGTAAAAGTTGTCTTGGTCTTCTCTACAAAACTGGACAATCATACTTCCTCCAATCTTCAACTTGGCTAATATACCAACTCAGTCAATACTAGCAATCATACTCAGTCGCTTGACTCTTTCATTGTCCAATGTTGATACTCATAAATTATTAACATTTCAACATGGTATCCATACACATTACTTAGTTCACACTTCAAATCTATCCTAATGCATATAATCATATGCTCATTTGAACTTTTGCACTTTTAGTACTTGGAATTGATGTAGAATTTAGCAATTTGAAATATAGTTCCATACACAACTCTTTATTGATTTTGAGATGGAGGAATTACCTAATCCATTAGATTGGGCGATCATAATTTCACCATTTGAATTATTGCCTTCATTAAATTTATTCTTCTAGGTTTGATTCATTTGGGTTCTCACTTCTTCAGCATTGAACTTTTCCTTTTCATTATTCTCTTCATTAATGGATGTCAGTGCTCAGTGCATAAAATCTCTGCTTAAGTGATTGAACTTTTGACAATTAAAGCACACTAGATGAAAGTTTATCTAGTTTCCTAATCTTCCTCTAAGATGTATCCTTGCACAATTTGCTGCAATACGTCTATTCTTTCCACATAACTGACAAGTGACCCAAGTATTGTAATTGTAACTTATTGCATTACATTTCCAACTTACATTAACTTGAACTTTAGGTGTCCAACTATGTTTTACATTAGATTTTCAATCTTGTGCCTTATGACCATACTTCTGACATGTGTAGGAATAACCTTCAAATCCAAATGTAGTTGGTGTATTATTGATCTTAGATCTACATTCATGTACTTGATGTCCATGATTATTGCAATTGAAAGATTTATCATTTAATTTAGGCTTAGGATTTGACTTACTTGTTTTGCTCCTGCAAATGATTGTTGTATGACCTAGTTTTCCACAGTGATAATATGCAGGCTTCTTGTTCTTTGATTTTGCATTCGTTTGTTCTCTATGCTTTGATGAGTCTCTTTGCTTGCTAGATGATATGAACTTGGTGTATCCTAATATATTAGTACCCTGAGGTCTTCTTTATTCTTTTAGATTCCCATCAAATTATCTCATGGCCTCTCCAGATATGTTCATTCTTTCAATGATTTCCTTTTCAGCTCTCAACTCAATTTTCAATTGGTTGTTCTCAAATCTTAGATTTGCAATATCTTCCACCCTTCCTATAAATCTCATGATTGGCACTTAATAACTAATTAACCATATCAAATTGATTGTGAGTTATCCTTTTTACCTCATTGATTCTCTTATCAAGAATTGTAGCCATTTGTCTTTTATCTTCATCAGTCATTACCTTGTATTTTTCAACCTTTTTCTTTTGTTTAGTAACTTCACATAGCCTTGCTGATTGTATTTCATGTTCTTTTTTCAATACTCTTACTTATTCATTCAGGGTGTTGTTCTTCTCCAATAGATTTTTTATTGTTGCATTAGTTTCATTGGATCTGCCTTCATCACATAAGTCCTCAATGATTTCTTCTTTGTATTGTGTGTCATTTTGTTGGATTTTCATCTCTTTAATTCTCTTCAAGGATTTCTTTAGTTCCTCCTTTGCAGCTTTAACTTGTTCAAATGTAAGCTACAAATCAAGCTTTTGATTCTCAATCACCTTTCCCAGTTTATAGGCTTCTATCTCCAAGATCTTTGACTCTCAAGTGGTTAGACTTCTTAATTAGAGAATTTAGCTATGATACTAATTGTTGGAAATCTAATGGGTAAAGTGAGATGCCGAGAGGAGGGGGTGAATTGGGATCTCTAAAATTCTTATCACTTCAAACATAAACCACATTCAAACTTAATTCACCACACATCTCAACCTTAACCTTAACTATGCATCATCATGTAATAATATTTAATATCATATCTAAAATCTAAAAACATAAGTAGCACACATAAGAAACTAATCAACACATAACACAAGAGGTGGTAATGTAGAAACCCTTCAAGGTGAAGGTAAAATTGCGGTAGGGATGACACCCACAAAATCTTCACTACTATAGAAAAAATGTATGCCTATTAGGGCTATAATTTTGATCACTTCTAATGACCTACCTTGTGAAGGGTCTAGTCTGTCAAAAGCTTATAAGACTGTTTAGATTAAGGTAAAAACAAGTTCTTAAGGGACTTGAAACCCTTAATAGAAAAACAAAAGATATTCAAATAAGTACAACCAAGTTTTACAAGGAGCTAAAACCTGCAGTATGAAAGTTACAAAACTAGGTTTTATAGGGACCTAAAATAACAAAAAAAGGACCAGTAAACGAAACTAGGTTTTATAAGGACCTGGAACCTAGAGTTTAAACAAAAGGAACAAAAATTAGTTAAGAAACCCAAGCTAGAGACCAGTTACCAGAACCACCACTAGCAGCTATTGCAACTTCTTGATCATTTTCACCACCTCCTTGCCCGCCTTTGCAGTGTTTTGGATAATTTCAGCAATAGATCATAAGATTATAAGATTGTTAAGTGTACCTTGATTAAAAGATTTATGTCGACCATAAAGGCAATCATAGTATTGTCAGTTAGTGAAAAATAGTTAGTCATTTACGAGAGAGAGTTGGTCAGTCATCACTGCGACCAAGTTACTTTATATAGGTCGAGCTATGTAAAGGAGAAGTGTATATATTTAGTTTTTGCAGAGCAGTAGTGACTGTAGAGAAAATCAATGTTCATTGAGTATACAGTGGTTGTTGAGTTATACAAATGGAAACACATGTGCTGAGTGTTATAGAAACTGAGCAATACAATAGAAGTCGAGGACAATATGCACTGAGGGACAACATAAAGATCAAGCATGAATGAGAATTAGAAAGGTATATGTGTCGAGTTAGACAATTTTTGTATATATATTTGGAATGACACAGAGTCTTATGTAAACTATTTCTATTGAGCTAGAGATGCATTTTTTGGATCGAGGATTTAATCAAGGAGGTAATTACATCAATAATTATGTACTATTGATCCCTATGTAATGATATCAACCAATTAGAAAATTGGAAGGACTAAGCAATAAAAAAGATGAATATGGATCGTTGATTGAGATCTAGAAACTTTTATGATGGCTATTTAAGCACAATTCCAAGCCATAATTTTATTGTTGAGAGTTGAAGAATTGCATGTGTGCAAAGATAAGGTGAATTAGTAAGTTGTGAAGTAAGGTGACTGAGCAATGCAAAGAGAAGTTGTTGTATATCAATCATAGAGAGGTGATTACTTATTGGAAAGGGAGGATATGTCATCAGCATTTAAGGACAAATCAAAGGATCAAGGTACTATTACATTTTAACAGGTGTATTAGGGTGAATCTCTTAACATAGTGGTCCTAATAGGTCTATGAAAATATCTGAACAGAGTGCTCACTTAATTGTGTAGTTTAAATACTTTATTCAATGTCTACTTAACAATCTTGTAAGATCTTAACATAAGAAACCCCTCATAGGGTAGATCATCAGAAGTGATCCAACTTTGTAGCCCTAACAAGCACACTTTATTGTTGTAATAGTGAAAATTTTGTGGGTTTCGTCCCCACCACAATTTTACCTTCACCTTGGAGGGTTTTTGTGTTACCAAACATTGTCTTATGTTTCAATCAATTGATTATATGTTTTATTCATGTTATTAGATGTTAGATATGATATTACATGTTGATATATGATGATGCATGAATAAAGTTAATTAAATGTATGTGGTGAAACATGTTTTATGTGGTTTATATTTGAAGTGTTAAAAGTTTTATAGATCTTGATTCACCCCCCTCTTAGTATCTTACTTTCCTACTAGATTTCAAACAATTGATATCAGAGAAGTATTCTCAAAACAAGAAGTCTAACCATTTGAGAGTCAACGATCTTAGAGATGGAAGCCTACAAGCTAGGAAAGGTGATTGAGTGTAATACCCCTACTTTGCTATCATTATAGACTTAATTGTTAAATTTTTATATGACTCTTCTATATATGTGTTAGCCCTTATTTGACATTTTAAATGCAATACTTTGATATGTTGAGTAATTGATTGCATCAGGTTGTAACAATTTCCTACTGGTAGTGAGGATGCTTTAATTTCTCTTAGTTAGTTAATGAAATTACTTTTATGATGATGCCATATGGTGCATTTTAGAAATATGTTTAGTATAATCTCACAATGATGAGATATTTATGTTGGAATATGATGTTATTTATACTTAGAATTTATTATAATACTTACCTCATACTTGCATGTGTGTAATGTGTGTATGTTTTACATTTATGTTTGACGTGTCTAATATCATTGAGGAAGGAAGCAGTAGTCACCAACTAGTCAGGATCTATACGATGTACCACTCCTCGTCATTGTCTGTTTAGCTTAGATATATATGCACATATACATGCTCATATTTTATACAGATTTACAGATATCAAACATCGACTTCCCTGAATTGCCAGGATGAGTGTGCTTTATCGCAAAAACTCTATGGTAAGAATGGGGAGATGATGTTTAGGTCCAATCCTAGTCATAGCCTAATTACTTGTCTTGAGAAGGAGGACATGTATCTGACTATCCACCCTTTTTAAACCCATGAGTTTACCTTTGTGTTGTTTACTTTTGAGTTTTGGTAATGTTTCTTTTATATGAATTTGACTATGTGATTTATTTGGTAAATAATTTAATTATAACATTTAGGTTAATCATATAATATTGAGGATTATTAAATATTATTTGATTAAATAGAATATATTAATTTATGAGAATATTTAACTAATTAAAAACTAATTAAATATGTGCTTTAATTTAAAAGACTTAATTTAGAAAATTGGTTAAAGAGAAATTAGAATATGATGATATTTAATTAATTAGAAATGTGCTTCAGTTTAAAAGATTTAATTTAAAAGTCAAATTTAAGAAGTTGGATAAAAAGAGAATTAAAATATTAAAAGATTTAATATATTTTATTCTAATTATTTAATTAATTATAAGTAAATTAGAGTTGCATTGAAATAATAATTTTTAATTATTATTATTATCAATTTAAATAGTAAACTATGCTTTAAATAATGTTTGTATTAATTAATAAAGTGGAGTAAAAGAAAATAAAAGAATATTTTAATTAAAAAGTTTTTTAAAGTGTGCATTAAATGATTATATTATAAAAGTTTATTTTAAAGAGAGGCCTTTTACATGTTCAAAAAATGGAAATCCTAGGTAGAGTTAAACTCTTCATTTAGAGATTCAAGCTCATTTCTACACACATAGGGCTTGGGAAGAAAAAGTTGAAATTGAATCAAAAGAATTGTTGAAAGTTTTAGAGGGTTTGAATTTGCACGCGTTTACAAATTGTCTCATATTTTAGTTGTGGTTTTGAGGTAGGGTTTGAAAACCCGCTATATAATTTTATCGAAAGATGTATCTACTTCATGTCTTCCTAAGTGCTTGCATAATGCTAATTAATTTTATTGTATTGATTTTTAAATAAAAAATTATGTTGTAGATTTTGAAAAAGTAAAACTTATCAATCAAAAAAATTTGACTAAGGAAAATTGTAGAAAAATCTGAAAAGTTATTATGACTGTATTATTTTAAAATCCTTTGTAATATAAGAAAAAATCAATTATAGAAATTTGGAAGAAAACAACAAATTGTATAGCTAAGGTTTCAACTTTGAATTTGTCATTAGATCCTTGTGATTATCATGAATTTTCTAAATAAAAATAAATATTCTTCTTATATCTAAAATAATTTGGCTGCAAAATTTATTGGAAAAGTAAAATATGAGTTAAGAGGAAAACATGTTGTAACTAAACTTATACATGCATGTGAAAACAAATATACTAAAAATAGAAAACTAAGTATATTATGGGTGCATGATTTGAGTAATCAAAGACATGTAACAATACTTATTACTTGTTAATTTCTATTTTATAAAAATATAATTTAGTTTTTAGATTTTTAATTCTTTTTAATAATTAATAATTAATATCATAAATTAATAAAAATTATTAAAAAAATTTATTTATTTATTTTGGAAAGTTAAATAAATAAATACTATTTATTTTCTTATAAGTCGATTTTTAATATCAATTGCTTTTAAAACTCTTGAAAAGATATAATTTATTATATATTTCTAATGCAAGTGGAGTTACAAATTAATAAATATATAATTGTGACTTCGTTCTTTTCTAAGAGAAGCTACAATGGAGTTCACCATATAATCATGTAGTTGTGAATATTTAATATTATTAGAGAAATTGTTAATAACTTAATTAAAATTATAATTTTAAATTTGAGTTGTTTCTAGTTGCACTATGAATTAAAAGAAAAGTAAATATTAATATTATACTTAAATAGAAGTCATAATAATATTTTAGAAATGAAATTGATATTTATATTTAATCTAATAATATTCATTTATGTTATTAATTCAATAATTTATGATTTAAGATCATTTAACCTAATAACATGACAATGTTGCATGATATTTTATATGCATAAATAGATTTGACATTTAAATAGTTATTGATTTAAATAAGTATATTAGAATAACAATTTATATTAACATGTATATTCTTATTTTATTTTTAAACACATCTTTATGGCTCAAACTAAATAAGAGAAAATGATGGAATTAATCATATGGCTGAAAACTATGTGTTTTCTTAAATATTTTATTTATAGTCTTATAATGTTTATTTTCGTGATGATTTTTCTTTGTGGGTTGTTTAGTTGGCCAAGTTAGGCTGTGCACTAGAGGCATTTTTGAAATTTCTTTTATAATTATTTGACTTGATGTCATGATGTACTTTATGATTTAAATTAAGATTTTCTTTGATGAGCATTTATAAGAACTTGAGTTTTGAGAACCAATGTTATTTTTGGGGTTGCCTATTAAGAAACTTAATTCGATCAATATTATTTTTGTGGTATGGGACACAATTATGGTTTGTGAGTTTTGGAAGGTAGTCTAGGTGCATATCTATGAGAGTGGCTTGCAATGGGGGCCAAGGCTCAAAGTGGCTGCTAGGGTAACTCATTGTAAGTTGTGTTACTTGTGATAACATAGTAATAAAAATACTTTCTCCCCTCCATGCCTTGAGATAAATTAAAAAGATAAGTTAGAGATTTGTTCTCATTCATGCCTTGATTTCTTGTATAGGCTAAGGATGAGAATGAGATGATACCTTGAGATGTATGAAAAGTTTCCTTGGCTTCACAAGATGGTATTCTAGTTTCACATAGAGTCACTAGGGGTCAGAGTCCTAAGATACTGCCAGGATAACCTTAGAGTTGGTTCATGTGATGACACTCCATAGTATCTAGCCTAAGTCTCCTTCATGTTTTCTTTATATTTGCCCTTGGTGTACTACTTGTTGGATATTATATTTGATTGTGTATTTATTGCAAGTTATTACTTATTGAATGGATGTCAGTTAACTTTTATTAATGAATGCCAGTTATTCATTGGTGGCATTTTCTAATTTTGGAGTTAGTGATTGGTGGTTTACTTTTATTGATGACAATTGTTATCTGTTGTTTATAGTGCTTGTGACACTTGACATTGATTTGGAGGTAGTTGCATCTTTTTGGTTTTGATATTTGACTTGTATTGGTATCTGTTGTTGATTTTGGTATGTGATGTTGGTTTGAATGAGTGTCTTTTCGACTTTGGTTATCTTTTCTTTATCAGTAATTTGTGTTACCCTTGAGGTAGATTTGTCTATCAGGATTCCTTACTTAGGATTATTTTATTATTTTATTATCTGTGTGTGGATTGTACATTATCTCTCTTACATGGTAGGAGTGGGAGCCTGATTAGGTGACCGTGGGGTTGGGAGGTAGTGTCTTCTTACCATTTGGGTCCCCCTCAGATTGATAGATGTTGGATGCTTGTTAATACATTGTATAATTATCATTCGTATTCTTATCTTGGAGATTTTTTTTTCACTTGATGTATCTATGTATCGTGTGTTTTGCGATCCCATGGGATATTGTATTGTATATTGATGTATGTGTATTTATTATTGCATACCCTGCGACATGAGCAATGAATAATGTTATATGAATGTACTCTATTGTATCAATTGTTTTATGTATGTGTATATGAGATTATGTATGTGTTTATTCATTTTATGATTATGGACATTGTAATTGAGACTTAAACTTATTAATAAAACTTTCTTAAATGTGACTCAAGGTGAAGGAACCCTTCAGGAATGAAATCTGTATTGTAATTGCATTTGTGTAAATATTGTGTAAGTGTATATTGCTTCTGCATTGTTACTTTAGTGTTTTTTAAACTTAAAAAAATAGTTTCATAAAATTTGTAACATAATATATTTATTTCTTTTAGGTTCCCAAGCAAGGCGTAACATCTGGTATCAGAGCTCGAGTTTCAACACAGGGAACTCTTGGCATATTGTACGCCATCAATTAACAAGTAGTTAAACTTGCAATAAGATTAAACAACAAGACTTATCGACATAAAATATAAATAACAAAATTTGAAACAATAGAACTATGAAACTAAAACTTGGATTCATAATATTTGGTGTTTCAAACACTATTTTGTAACTGTATTATTCATCTTTTTTATCTTAGTAGTGATAGTCAACTTCGATGAGTAAGCCTCTTTTAAGGGGAGGAGGATATTATATCCCTCCTTCGCTATCATTGTAGACCTAATTGTTAAAGTTCTATATGACTATTCTATAAATGTGTTATCCCTTAATTGATATTTGAAATGCAATACTTTAAAATGTTGAGTAATTGATTACGTCACGTTGTAACAATTTTCTACTGGTAGTGATTATGCTTTAATTTCTCTTAGTTAGTTAATGATATTACTTTTATGATGATGTCATATGGCATGTCTTACTAATATCTTTAGTATGTTCTCATGATGATGAGATATTTATGGTAGAATATGATGTTATTTATATTTAAGATTTACTATTATACTTACTTGCATGTGTATGATGTGCGTCTGTTTTATATTTATTTTTCATGTGCTTGATATGGTTTAGGGAGGGATTCATAGTCACCTGCTAGTCGGATCTACATGATGTACCACTCCCCACCATTGTTTGTTTAGCTTAGATATATATGCACATGTACATGCTCATATTTTATACAGATTTGCAGGTACTAGGCATTGACTTCCTTGAATTGCCAAGATGAGTGTGCTGTATCACAATAACTTAATGGTAAGAATGAGGAGATAATGTTCAGGTCCAATCCTAGACATAGCCTAATTACTTGTCCTAAGGAGGACATGTATCTAACTTTCCACCATTTTTAAACCCATGAGTTTATCTTTGTCCATGTTGTTTACTTTTGAGTTTCGGTAAATTTTGGTAATGTTGCTTTTATGTGGATTTGATTATGTGATTTATTTGGTAAATTATTTAATTATAATATTTAGGCCAATTAGGGATAACTTTAAGAAACACCCTCCCCAAAATATATATAAACTCGTGGCAAATCTAGGATTACTTTTAGGGGAAAAAAATAATTTCTATTGGCAAATTTTTTTCACTGTCATGAAAAGTTTAATGTTAGATGTGAATTTTCTTTGACCATTACAAAAATTCTTAAAATCGAGGAGATTTTGTCCCTTTTGATACAAAGGGTTTATACTATAGATGGTGAATTTTCCCATTCATTGGAAAAAAAATAAAAATTGCATTAGACAATTTTCCCATTTGTTGGAAAAAATATATATATATATTGCATTAGAAATTTTTTCTTATTTATTGGAAAAAATATATATTTGATTAGGCAATTTTTCCTTTCTATTGAAAAAACATATATAATGCATTGGCAAATGTGGCTGGATGACATGTATGTGGAATGTCCTATTAGATTTATGGCATGGTGGAATCTATTTGAAAAAACATTCTTTAAAGTGCAGACATCCTGCTCAATGGTTTCTATTATCAGAAAAGTAATTGGTTGCCAAAAATGGGACTACCTATGGAAGAGAGATCATCAAATGAAAATCCTAGCCCGTTTGGCAACCTAGATATGTCTATGGAGGAGGATGAGGAATAAAGTGATCTTTCTACTGGGCTTATTGCACCTTTGCAAGTTTTCTCTACTAATCTCAGGGACACCATCAAAGAGCTCAAAAAGGAGATGGAAAAGGTAGATCTCCGAGTCATGTTTATTGAAATGGGTCTCAACCCTACTAATTTTGAAGATCAAAATGTAGATGCGACGGAACAACAAATCTGGAACTTCAATGCTTTTGGGGTGTTTTGAAGGATAAAAGAAGTGTTACATGGAAAATGATCGCTTTATTTTTTAAAACATATTATTGAAAGTGTATGATTTTGAAATGTAATGGTTCGAAGCTTTGTCGTTTCCCTTTTTGAGGGAAGTCACAACCATTCTTGGTATAATATATATATATATATGAAATGTAAAGTAAAACCCTTTTTGTTGACATTTGATATTTTAGTGGGCATGGTGTTTTTTTGGGCTATAGTTATTTTACAAAAATTGTAAATTTACTTTCTAAATTTGTGTGAATCATAATTTCATTTTCTAGTAAGTACTTACTGGTTAGTAGTAGCACACGATACATACTACACATGCTGCATGTGAACATGAATTGATGTATGCAGTAATAGATTTTTGGAAAATGTTTCTAATATCATTTCATATCTCCAACATACATGCATAACAAGTAACATCCATTTATAGACTATCGTTCGTTCAATGATAATTTATCAACGGTTGAAGGTTTATTTTGGGCCAAACATTTAGAAGGAAGCCTCAACCTTGTTCAAGTCTCTAGAATGGTGACACGTTTCCTTCTACCTTATACCACTTGTAGTGGACAATACATACATGTCTTTATCACATTACCTCTTCCATCGACTTTACACACATAACAACCTTTTTGGCATGAACTTGCATTTATGTTGAAGATTTATGAAGATTAAATAATTTAAAACAAATGACCTACAAGCCAGACAAACAATATGTAGGGAGTCAGGACCATTTCTTGGCCACTCAGCTTATTTATAGGCAATTGAGATGCTTCTTTCATCATTTCTCATCTCATTTTTGGTAGTTAATAGTCTGGTAATAGGTATATACTTTTAGTGCTCATTCAATTCTAGTCTAGTTTAGTTGCTGGTAGTCTGGTAGAGTGGTAGGCCTTGCTTTATAGTCAATATGGCCACTCCAATTCGCTTGACATGGAAATTGGAAGAGGAACAACATGCCTTTTTAGGTAAAGTCCTTGATGAAAACCTCTTGTCAATCTGTAATGAGGTTGTTCCTGCTACAACTACTGTTGTGAACTTAATTATTCAAGTTGTGAAAATGGTTCTAGGGTGTCAGTTTTTGAGAATGAGAATAGGTACTATGTCAACACTGCCATTACGTCCCATTTTCTAACCTTTTTGCTTGACCTTAGAGAAGCAAGGCTCGACATTATGTTGCTCTTGAGGAAGACTTTTAAAGCAAAATACTTGGGTGATGACATTCATATTGATGCTCATGCAGAATTAGGGGTGGGGATCCCTTGGGTGGGTAATATCCATAAGCTTTTGGAACCTAGCCAGAATGTGGCCCTGCAACCATTTCTATTGGACTTGATTGCTGGGCAGTTAAAGCACAATTAGAAATGGGCACTAATTGGCTTGGATTTTCTTCAAAAATGGTATAACCTAGACGAAGTAGCATAGGAAAGCCCATGGCTAGAAGAATTCACAACCTTAGTCTGATCTTGTACTTTCTACAATGACTAGTACAATAGTACAAGGGTTTTCCCCCTCAATTTTTTTAATCAAATTACAATCACTATACATGCCTCTAGAGTCTCTCAACTCTACTTCAAATTGTAATTTTCAAGTGACAATGAATATCAATGAAATTTTTGGAGTTCCTTATAAAATTCTATTTGATTGTTATACTTACTTATACAATATTTTGTCATTTTCCAATTTTTCTATTAAATTGTTAAGAAACAAAATATAACATTTAACATTGAATTAAAATTAACTTATTGAGGTTTCACATTTAACCATCAATTTAATTGATAGTTACTTTTACAATCAAATTTAACAATCAAATTTAAAGTATGTTAGGTGCATATAGAGTCGCCATTTTCCAAAGGTTTTTCCTTCAAATATTTTCCCATTCTATTATTGAAGTCCCTTACTTGTCACCCATGTGTTCACCATCTCCCGAAGTAAATGGTTGAAGTAACTAGTGCCCACGGTCATGGTCCCTTCCTTTGAACCACTTTGAACCACTTTGAACCTTGGTTCGAAGTAGTTCAAATCAATTCAACCAAAGGTTTTACCCTAACGATCTTTTTGGCAGGTGGTACATCAATCCAATGGAGATTTCTTTTGAATCACTTTGAACCACTTCAAACCTCGGTTCAAAGTAGTTCAAAGTGGTTCAACAATAGAGGTGTTTGGCAACTTTAGATCTAGAAGTACGGTGCACCATCATCCCACAAGATAATTAATGATCGTGTCAGAGAATAATGATAAAAGTTACATTTCTATTTCCAAGGAAGGAAGTCATCATTATTGGGGAGAGTGGGAAATCTTTAGCCAAAAAGGTGATCGGATTTCACATCAAGCTAATCATTATCAATACATCCAAAAAAGAAGTCATTAAATGGAAATTCATGCAACAAGGATTTTGAACGTGTGAAGGTTTAACAAGAGGTGATGTGTCATTAATGCCTAATAATCATCATGTACTTCCACACGTAGGCATTTTCTTTTAAGAAAAACTTGTTCAGTTTCCTTTTTAATTATCATGCAAACAATTGAAAGTGCGAAGGAGGAGCTGTTAAGGGAGATAGGGAAAATTGTTGATTTCTCAGTGGAATACAGGTGAAAAATTAGCAATCCTTGTCTTGTTCTACAAATATCTATACTTTTCAAGCTTTATTTGTTCAAAGCCTTGTTGTTTGGTTGAGAATGAGGTCAGTATTGCATTTCTTCGATAATGTCTCAAGCTTAGAATGTAGAAAACCAATCATCTGTGATACGAATTTGCATGGGGTGAAGTTGGAGAATTTACAGGCAAATTTTCTTGAATATACTAATGAAGTAAATGTATGTATGGAAGTCTTAACTAGTGGGTTGGTTGAAGCTGCTGCTTTCCTCTTAGATTTTATGAGTCCTGAACTTCTAAAAATCTATATTGATCACTATGGTGTTAAAAAGAAGAGTATTGTAAGTAAAAATGGCAACATGATACTCACAATCTCAAGAGACACTATTGCTTTTGTGTTTCGTTTGCCAGAAAATGCCTTTGCTGCTTTCTCCCCTGTTCAAGCCCAGGCCAAGTACCAAGAAACCCCAAATTAATTTCGTAATACCATGGCTAGGAAATGGACCAAAATAATGTATGACGGAGGTTCCAGGCTACCCAAGGTCATCAATAAAGATCACCTAAAGACCCATATCCATGATCTAGTGGTGTTATTGCATAGGGTAAAAGGTTAGGCTGATGTGCTCCTTTTTGAAGAATGGATGTATAGGTACGTAGAGATCCTTTTGAAAGGTGAAAAATGGATGGATTGGGCAGAGATTATTGCCAGTTCAATGAGGTCTCAACTCAGACGTGCTAAGGAATTCTGAGAGGATTTTTATATGGCTTCCTATTTAACTTACTGCATTGCTTGTACCTATGACCTTACCCCTCTTCCCCATGGAATATGGAGTGCAGAAATGACAGTTTTTTAGTATTGCCCCCTGCTATAGAAAGATAGGATCTTAGAAGATTTAAGGAAGGTTCATGACTTGTTAATGGAAAAGGTTTATATATCTTTGAAGGAAGTGCCCATGCCTAGACAATCCTCTAAAGCTCAGAGGTTAATTCAACAATATGGAAACTACTTTATACAGTTTCCTAGGTTCACGTATTTGAGAATTGGCAAGTTTGAAGATGAACCTACAAAATTGCCTCAGTATGCCTTAGATTGTTTTGTTTTGGCCAAAATATGCAGACAACTCATCTCCATTTTAAATGATAATCTATCGTAAGAAGATTGGGAAACAACCTTCCCTATTAAGTTGGGCTCATTGGTTTTTAATAACATGGATAGCGCTTCCATCATTGGAAGTAATTTACTTGGGTTCAAACTGGGCTTCTACCATATCAGGAGGAACTTTGATAGTAAAGGGTATGCGGCCCAAATCCTTGACTTTGAAGTCAACCCATCAGCCACTCCACGGTTGGAAGACCTTTGGCAGGATATAGTTGAACATGGTTGGGAGGAGTCTAGTGAGCTGAAGTCCCTAGTAATCGACTGGAATAAGGATGAAGAGGATGATATCAATCTAAGGGCTAGGCTCATACTGACATTCATAAATGACTGGTTACCGAGAAAGACCACAAAAATTGTCAATGAACCTTCTGCAGAGGTGATTTCTTTCCCTGAATCACTTCCATCTGACATCCCACTTTCTCCTGTTGTAGGTAATATATTGGTTCAAGATAAACAGAAGAAGTTGCCTCCTCACTTGCAAACTATGGCTCCAAGAATAAGGTCTCAATCCAAGTCTGAAGCCCTGAAGCAACATAGAGTTCAAAAAGAGAAAATGTCTACTTAGGGGCAGGATTTAGGCGATGGCCTCAATTTCTCTGACGGTGTTGAGGGTAATGTTCAATTAATTGAAGTTCCCAAGATAGATCAACCTAGATTCCTAACTCCTACAAGAGATGCCAAGGTGGTGTTTGCGAACCCTATTGTTCCTTCTTGGCTAACTAACACAATCAACAAGCAAAGAAGTTTGCAACCGGTGTCTACACCAGTGAAAGACATCGTCACCACACATGTAGCTAGAGATTTGAAGGCAAAGAAGTTGAAAATAGATTCCCACCTCACTAAGGATCTGGTAACAAGAAAAATCACTGCCAAAATAACTACCTACAAGCAAAAGAAGGAGTCCAGGGATGTTGATGATGAAGGATTTAAGGTTACTTCAGTTGAGCTCGAAACTATCAATAGAAGCACTGGAAACCATTTCTTTAAATTTTTTGTTGACCATATGCTCACGCAATTTGAAAAGGATAGTAAAGAGAAGAAAGAATTAAAGGGCATGGTAATGACAATGGCTACATACATTGATTCCTTAATGAACCTCGAAGCTTTACCAATTGTTCAGGTTTCGCAGCCATTTGATCCCAATTCAGCAGGAAGTCAACAATTGATGAAGCAAATGCAAAGGGGAAAATTGTTAGCCGATGCCATGAAAAGGTGTTTAGACATCATAATAAAGGAAGGTAGTAAGTTCATCTCTGAGTTTACTAGTGTTTATGTTGAGGGAGAGACATTGCTGGGAGAAATTCAGGCCTTGGTTCCAGTTTGGGAAACAGAACTAGGTCGATGCCAAGCGATCATTTTTCAGGTAGCAGAGGTTGAATGGTTCGGGGTCCTCAGGTTCTTAAATGAGAATCCCATGAAAAATGTGGATCCTTGTATGTTATTTATTCTAAAGAACAATATGGGTTGGAAAGAAGCAGTCTACAAAGAGATAATCAAGGAAGTGCAAGGTATTGAAAGCAAGATTATAGAGATGCATGAGGAGCTTTTAAAGGATATGAAGATTGTGAACCCGACAGGGATCTTGTTGTTTGATGAAGGGAACATGGATGCTGAGATGCTAATCAAGAGCTTCAATGAAGCTATGGAACAAATTAGGGATAGTGAATCACGTAGTGCTGATGACTTCACTGTGTTGGCAAGTATTGAATCAATGTTGCCTCTTAATAACAACTTGATGCCACGTCAGAGTTTGAAAGTAAAGGAATACAAGTGGCAGAAAGATGCATGTAGGGCCTGGTTGCTGAGCCTAAAGAATCCTCACTCCCAAGCGATGCAAGAGTTTATGAGCACGTTTTGAAGCTAGAAGCTAGTATGTCAGACCATCGGTGAGGAGGATAAGACTGGCGAGGATGCTTGAATTGAACCGTTGCCTTAGTTACTTTTTGGCGCTTCTTTTAAATAACTGCTTTCCATTTTGTAACTGTTTCTTGTATCATCCAAAATGGCAAGGTTTGATGGAGGCATTTTGGATTTGGAAAAACTATAAATGCTGGGGCATTGAACTACTTTAGCGTTAGTAATAGATAGCTAAAGATAGATAGTAGAAAAACTCTTTTAAAGTAGATAGTTTAAAATAGTGATCAAGTATAATATATGGATTTTGGCTTTCAAATGACTATATGAATGAGAAGGTTTAAATTACATATATAAATCACCTCAAATTCTACTTTGGAACTTAGTGTTCAGAGTGTTCAATCATTATTACTTTGATGATTCAGGATCTTGATTACTGTTCACTTTGTAAATTTATCTTAGTTTTGATGTTTTGAATGATTTATGTTAGTTTGTGGTATAACTCATTCGTTGAAGTAGATTTTCTTTATGAGTAAACTCAAAATGGATGTTTTTATGAGAAAGTTGTATTGATATTTACCTCACTGCCTAAGAGTAGTCGAGAGATCCTTATGCACTTTTAGGTACAAGTGTAAATATAACCTTAAATTCATTGTATATCTAAGAAGGGAGCTGTACCTTTGGAAATTTAGAGACAAAGTAAAACAACATGAGACTTTCTCAACTATTGTGAGCATTTTGTACTTTTCATAATTTTGCACATAAAGTAAAGTTGGTAAATTGATTGAAAGGACAAATTTGTTCACTAACAAATTTTTGGCAACTCTACTAGGGAGAGTCCCTTTGAAAAAGAACTTGGGTTTTGGAAAAGCAATGTATAAAAATTGTTCTTCCACATAACGAGGTCTTCTCTGTGTTACGGCCTAACTTTGATTTGAAGATACTCAAGAAGACATAATCTTAGACCTGGTATCAATTGCTTGGGCATTGTGTAAATGTAATCAACAATATCAACAAGTACTAATTGTTTTAGAAAGAGAAGAAGAAAGGGCAGAGTTGTTGAGAGGGGTACCAGAGGTTCAAGAAGAAGTAGTTGTAAATAGACTTGCTCAGGCCCCCGCAAGACCTCAAGCTTGTAACCAAAATTAGAACTGGCTACTAGTAGGTACACAAGAGGGGAAAGAGAAAAGGGGATTCTCGATGAAAACTTTGAGCCATTAAAAAATCTTAAGTCCTTACCAAATTTTAATGATCCTAAGAAGAAGAGTATTAAATCCCAAAGTAGACCTAGTTCACCACCAAAACAATCTCCTCTTTCACCTTTAGTGCAATCTCTGCTTCCTTTGAATACTCTTATCCCTGTTGCTATAACTGTTCAACCCTTGCAAGTTGTACCACCAAACATGGCTGTAAATCAACCATGGGGACAAAACATAGGGCCATTGAACTTAGGTGTAAGCCCTGCACTATTACCCAAGGGAGCCACTAAAATTTTACCCAAATTTAGTGGAGATGACAAGGTTTCAATGGAGGACCAATTAAGTGCCTTTCATTCAGCCTGTGCTATAATAAGTGTCCCCACATAAAAAGTTGCTGTAAGATTGTTTGTACGGACATTAGCTGATGTTGCCGCATATTGGTTTAATCATCTACCTCATCATTCCATCACCAATTGGGATGATATGAAAAATGCTTTTGAGGATAGATTCAAGGCTCTCGAAAATGAAAGTTCTTTGTTTTTCCAACTTAGTCAGATGAAGAAAGAAATGCATGAACCTATGAGGGAATTTGTACCTAAATTTAAGAGGCTCATTCAAAGAATTCCCACTACATCTAGGCCTAATGCAAAGAACTAGAAAACATTTTTCATTAATTCCATTTATCTAGACATAAGTTTTCATCTTATAAAATATGCATGCGCTGATTTGGCTGCTGCCCAAAGACTGACAATTGAGTTAGAGGATGCATTTATTAATGCGGGTAAATAGAAGTGAGATGTTCAAACTTTGGGAACACCTTCATCTTCAAAATCTACTAATCTTGTCTTACAAAAGCTGATGAATGATGTAGCAATGATGAAGAGGAAACAAAAAAAGATCCATGGCACTTACCAAACTCCTTACCAAGATATCCATAGACGGCAACAATCCCAAAATTTTGCTAAGAACCCCACATTGACTCCTCCTCTAACGAGATTACAAATTGAAGAAGCTCCTAAGGAGGTAGTATGTTTGTTCCATATGACTTCTGATCATGATGAATGAGATTGTCTTGAATGGCTCAATTATATTCAATTAGTAAAGAATTCCCTTACAATAGAGCAAACACTTGAAAGTCAAAATGTGGAAAATGAAAATTCGGGTGCTTATTTTCTTGAATATGAATATGATTCAGAAAGAGGAGGCACTGTGTTCATAACCCTCTAAGACCCTGGTTGCATGGTGATGACTAGAGGATAGAGAAGTCAAAAACCTTATCCAGGAACTAGTCCAAATGTGCTCACTTCCAAAGGTAAAGAACATATACACACCAATTCAGCAAAAACTATTGAACCAAGGATCTTGTCCAAAACAGAAATAATGGCTAGTACTTCAACTTTTGATATTGTTGAATTTTGTAAATCCTCTTCCATATCTATTTCTCTAGCTGAGTACCTAAAGCTTAATCCTAAAGAATTAGGAAATTGGTTCAATATGTGAGAGGAAGTTCTACCAATAATGCACAATTTAGTTCTAAGACTTAGAATGAACTCGATTTTGTTTCTGAAAAAGGTAGAGTAGATGTTAATTTGGTTGAAAAGGAGGTAGAAGAGAAGAAGCTGAATCCTTTCTATATCTCGCTATTGCTGAATGGCCAAAAACTCAATATTTGTATTATTGATTCTGGGGCATTAGATAATATCATGCCTAAAGTTGTTGCACAAGCCATTGACCTGGAGCTTACCAAAACTCTTGGGTGTTGCTATTCTATGGATGGAAAACAAGTGCCTTTAGTTGGCCAAGTGAAGGATGTACAGGCTGTTCTCTATACGTGCCCTGAGAAAAGAGTGAAACTCACGATTCTTGTGGCTGATATACTAGCCAATTATGGAATGCTACTTAGTAGGACTTTTTGTAAAGATATGGGCAGAGAGATCAAACTAGACTAGTTTGAGGCATACATCCTAGTGGGAAAGAATCAAATAAAGTTGGAACCTAAACCAAAGAACAAGTATATGATGGTGCCTTCAGATAACCCCAAGGCACAAATGTTTTTTAAAGAATGTCAATTCGAGAATTATGTAATATTACCTAAAGAGCAATGTAAAAAGGATGAAGTAATAAGTTGTGAAGAAGCCCTCTAGACTCTTGAATTTGATGGAAGTTGTTCAAATTTGGGTTCAGGTGTTGGTGTTGTCATCATTTCACCCTCAGGAGAGGTTTTCCCTTTCTCTTTCAAATTAGATTTCCATAATACTAATAATACTGCTGAGTACGAAGCGTTGCTTCTGGGGCTACAAGAAGCCAAGGTGAAGGGAGTAAAGTAGTTGAGAGTAAGAGGCAATGCAGAGCTTATTGTAAAATAGGTAAGAAAGCAATATTCTGTTCAAAATGATAGGCTAAAGCATTATAGAAACTTAGGTTGGGATGAAATTGAATCATTTGAAGCATTTTCTATTGAATTCATTCCTTGCTCCCAAAACACCAAGGCTGATTCTTTAGCTATTTCAACATCATTATTATTGCCTCATCCAAATTCAAAAATGATACTTATAGGATTGAGATGATCTACAAACCTAGGGTTTTGGACAATGTTAATCATTGACAGGTCTTTAATGATGATGCACAATGAAAGAATTCATAGAATGTGCTGGAAATTTTGTTGAAGCCTTCTTTGAAGGATCTGAATATGATGGTAAATCAATTGGAGAAGAACCAACTAAATTTGGGAAGATTGTTCAACTCAAAGGAAATCAGATCCCTAAAGGGTTGGTTTCTTTGGAGCATTTGTTCAGTAGAAAGGATGATAGCACCTTGAAGAGAGATGTTGATTCTAAAGAAAGGATGGAAGGACATGACAAAATCAACATCAAAACTAAGGAAAATCCTAAATTAATTTCTATAGGAAATACCTGTTCCGCAAGGGAAAAGGAAAAATTGTCTAGAATTTTCATTCAATATCAAGATGTATTTGCCTGGGGTTACAAGGATCTAATTTTTTTTAGGAATGGTGAATTTTTGCATCACGTACCACTTAAACTAGAGGCAACACCTTTCAGATAAAAGCTCAGGAATTACAATCCTAAAGTTTTTGAAGCTATTTTTAGAGAGGTGGAGAAGATGTTGAAAGCTCGTATAATATATCCCATACATCATTAAACATGGGTGGCCAACATTGTTCCTGTGAGGAAGAACAATAGGGAAATAAGGATTTGCGTTGATTTCAAGAACTTGAACCAGGCAAGTCTTAAATATAACTATGTGCTTCCCACTATGGATCACATCTTGTTGATAAAAGCTAGATTTGAAGTAATGTCTATGCTTGATGGTTATTCCGGATACAATCAAATCAATGTTGCATCGGAAGATCAACACAAAACTGCCTTTATCACTCCTTGGGGCACCTTCACTTATAGTCAAATGCCATTTGGTTTGATTAACGTTGGAGCAACCTTTTAGAGAGCAATGAATTCATCTTTCAAAGATTTGCGAGACAAGATAATTGTGATATATCTTGATGATTTGACCGTCTATTCTAAAAGAAGAAAACATCACTTGAGGGACTTGAAAAATGTGCTAAGTAGATGCAGACAACAGAGTATATCCTTGAATCCTAAAAAATCTGTGTTCTTTGTGGAAGAAGGTAAATTGCTTGGGCACATCATCTCCAAAGATGGTATAAAAATTGATCTAGAGAGAGTGAGGGAAATACAGAAGCTGGCTTTGTCCACCAATAGAAGTGATTTGAAATCCTTCTTTGGTCAGATCAATTTCCTAAGGAGCTTTGTTCCTAAATTCTTTGAAAAGGTAAGATACATGCTAAATATGATGAGTGAAAAGCATCCTTTTAGGTGGCAAGAGGAAGGTAAATAGGCTTTTGAAGATATTAAAACAACCATTGTGAATGCCCCCATGCTGATAAGTCCAAATTTTGAAAAGGATTTCATTATCTATTGCTATGCTTCTGAAAACTCTTTATCCAGTATTTTAACTCAGCAAGATGATAAAGGTAATGAGGCTCCAATCGCCTTTATGAGTGTTCCATTAAAGAAACATCAGTTAAACTATACCCCAATAGAAAAACATGCATTCACTATAGTGAAGGCATTGAAAAAAATTAGTTACTATATACTGCATTTTCATTCTGTTGTGTATGTGCCTGAAACAGTAGTCAAAAGTATGTTAACTCAACAGGAAGTAGGAATGAATAAAAGAGCAGTGTGGGTAACTAAAGTTCAAGAATATGACTTGACTATTAAACCTAGTTCTTTAGTGAGAGGGTGTGGTTTATGTAAAATGATAGCTAAGAATAAAGATGCGTCCCTTGATGAACCTGATGAAACCCTTGCTGTCTTATTGGTCAGCCTTACAGACCCTTGGTTCTCAGATATTACATATTTTCTCACATACAGCGAGTGTTCCCCAAACATGAGTCATAAGGAAAGGAGAAATCTCAGACTAAAGGCTACGATGTATGTAATTTCAAATGGTGTTCTATATAAAAGAGGAATTGATGGAACCTTTTTAAGGTGTGTGGATGTACAACAAGAAAAAATGTTAAAATCATATCAATCAGAGGCTTGTGGAGGGCACTTCTCATCCATGGTTACTGCCTTTAAATTTCTTAGGAATTGATTTTATTGGCCAAGCATGTTTAAAGATGCTTATAAATTTTTGAAGAACTATGAGAAATGTTAGCTTTTTATAGGACGCTGTCAATTAGCAACATTACCTCTCAGGCCTGTTATCATTGATGAGCCCTTTCAACAATGGGGTATTGATTTTGTTGGACCTTTGAATCCTCCATCTAGCACTGGACATACATACATATTAACAACAACAGATTATTTCACTAAATGGGTGGAGGCAATTCCAACCAAAAAGGCTAACTCTCAGGTGGTATGTGATTTCTTAATGGAGCATATTTTTGTTAGATTCGGGGTACCTTAGAAGGTAGTTTCAGACAATGCCACTTACTTTTCATCTGAGGAAATCTCTCTTTTTTGTTATGAGCATGGCATATCACTGGCCCATTCGTCAGATTATTTTCCACAAGGAAATGGGCAGGTAGAGTCTAACAATAAAAACTTGGTGGCTATAATTAAAAAGCTAGTGTTTGATAATTCTTAGGACTAGCATAAAAAACTTTATGAAGCATTGTGGGTAGATCGGATTACATCAAAAAGAACTATTGGTATGGCTCCATTTGAATTGGTGTATGGAATTGGAGCCTAGGTATCATTGCCTCTAGAATTATCTACTGCAAAATTGCAAACAATTATTGAAGATCAATTCTTTAAGAATTCACTGGAGAAGAGAATAATGTACCTTCAGAAGAAAGAAGATGAAAGGAACAAGCTAGTTGATCACATTACCGAGCATCAAATGAGGGTGAAGCAAAATTTTGATAGGAGAGCTAGACCATGTAGTTTCCTCAAAAATGATGAAGTACTTCTCCGGGATAAGAGGAGGGAACCAAAGGGTGCACATGGAAAATTTGAGTCTCTCTGAAAAGGCCCATTTATTATTTCATAAATTTTTGGCCCAAATACCTTTCGTTTGAAGTACCCAGATGGAACGATTCTGCCCTTTACTTATAATGGGTAGGACCCGAAGTTGACCAACTTCTGAGTCTAGTAGTCCCCTATTATGTATATAGCCTTTTTGTTGTGTTGTGTTTTTCATTTTCTTGTCGTTTCCCTTTGCGTTAGTTTAGGCCTGTTGCGCTTCTTGTTTTCTGAGTTCTTTGTGTATTCCGCATACACAGCCCCCAGTCAGAGCCCTTGTTAGTTGCATATAGAGTCACCATTTTCCAAAGGTTTTTTCTTCAAATGTTTTCCCATTCGATTATTGACGTCCCTTACTTTTCGCCCATGTGTTCATCGTCTCTTGAAGTAAATGGTTGAAGTAACTAGTGCCCGCTGTATGCACCCAAAAATGGTCGCCTAGACTATGGGCCCCCATTATTCAATTTATCAATTTATCAAATTTTCTGAATCAATGGTTTGTAATATTTTATTAAATCAATTCAAATCAATTTCCTTGGTCAAATTCGATTTATTTCATTTCTAAGATTGATCATTTTATTCCAAGTCTTATTTAATTAAAAAAAAATCTTCTCTTTTAATTAAATAAAATAAAATCCCCATTTAATTAAAAGAAAACCTCTCTTTTAATTAAACAGTTCATCCACATTTAATTAATTAAGAGAAAAACATCTCTTTTAATTTAATTAAATATCTTCTATTTAATCAAAAAGAACTTGCTCCCTTTTAATTAAATAAAAATCCCACTTAAATATCTCTTTTGATGAAAAAAGGAAATAAAATAAATTCTTTTTATTTAATTTCTCTACACTTTAAAATGTGATCTAAGTGGGATTTATCTTTCCACTTTCTCCTCAACCACTCTTCTTTTCTAATTGGTGGAATCTTGTCTCACATGGATCACCACTTTCTTCTCAACCACTCCTCTTTTCTCATTGGTGGAATTTTGTCTCACATGGATCAAGCTCTATTATCCCATATTGGTTGTGAGAAGCCTCTCACCTCCATAATTTCCTTTATAAGGGAGAGCCCTCTCCTCATTTTAGACACCCATGATTATGCTATCGTTATGCTGCAGGTTTGAAGACCAATTTTTGAAGGAGTTTGAATACAAAAGCTTTTTGTGGAGAACTTCTATTTTCTTGTCTTTTGCTCTCTTGCACCCATCATGGGCTTTTAGCTTAAATCTTGCATTTATAGATTAGATTTTTCTTTCATAGATTAGATCTTATTTTCATGCATATTTGAAGATCATGGAGACTAGCATTCTTGCTTTTCCTCTTTGAATCTCTCATCTCATGGTGTACTTGCATGGGCACAAAAATAGGTCAAACTGAGGGCCTCCATTGCAAACCCTTGCACTCTATGAGTAGAGAGCTATGGATCGATTTGTGAGGGCTCATTCTTGAGTTTTCTTACATGTAATGATTCATAGAAGTGTGACAACATTTTAGCACACACCCGCAGTCATGGTCCCTTCCTTTGAACCACTTTGAACCACTTCAAACCTCAATTTGAAGTAGTTTAAAGTAGTTCAACCAAAGGTTTTACACTAATGATCTTTTTGACAGGTGGTACATCAATCCAATGGAACTTTCTTTTGAATTAATTTGAACCACTTCAAACCTCGGTTAAAAGTAGTTCAAAGTGGTTCAACGGTGGAGGTGTTTGGAAACTTTAGATCTAGAAGTATGGTGCACCATCATCCCACAAGACAATTAACGATCCTATCAGAGAATAATGATAAAAGGTACATTTCTATTTCCAGGGAAGGAAGTCATCATTATTGGGGAGAGTGGGAAATCTTCAACCAGAAAGGTGATCAGATGTCGCATCAAGCTAATCATTATCAATACATCTGAAAAAGAAGTCATTAAATGGAAACTCATGCAACAAGGCTTTTGAATGTGTGAAGGTTAACAAGAGGTGACGTGTCATTATTGCCTAATAATCATCCTATACTTCTGCATGTAGGCATTTTCTTTTAAGAAAAACTTGTTCAGTTTCCTTTTTAATTATCATGCAAAGAATTGAAAGTGTGGAGAAGGAGCTGTTAAGGGAGATAGGGAAAATTGTTGATTTCTCAGTGGAATACAGGTGAGAATTTAGCAATCCTTGTGTTGTTCTACAAATCTCTGTACTTTTCAAGCTTTATGTATTCAAAGCCTTTTTGTTTGGTTGAGAATGATGTCAGTATTGCATTTCTTCGGTAATGTCTCGAACTTAGAATGTAGAAAACTAGTCATTTTTGATACTAATTTACATGGGGTGAAGTTGGAGAATTTACAGGCAAATTTTCTTGAATATGCTAATGAAGTAAATGGATGTATGGAAGTCCTAACTAGTGGGTTGGTTGAAGTTGTTTCTTTCCCCTCAGCTGTTGTGAGTCCTGCACTTCTAAAAATCTGTATTGATCACTATGATGTTTAAAGGAAGAGTATTGTAAGTAAAAATTCCAACATGATACTCACAATCTCAAGAGAGACTATTGCTTCTGTGTTGTGTTTTCCAGAAAATACCTTTGCTGCATTCTCCCCTGTTCAAGCCCAGGCCGAGTACCAAGAAACCCCAAATCAATTTCACAATACCATGGCTAGGAAATGGACCAAAACCATGTACGAAAGAGGTTCCAGGCTACCCAAGGTCATCACTAAAGATCACCTAAAGACCCATATCCATGATCTAGTAGTGCTATTGCATAGGGTAAAAGGTTCAGCTGATGTGCTCCTTTTTGAAGAAAGGATGTATAGGTACGTAGAGATCCTTTTGAAAGGTGAACAATGGATGGATTGGGTAGAGATTATTGCCAATTCAATGAGGTCTCAACTCAAATGTGCTAAGGAATTCTGAGAGGATTTTTATATGGCTTCCTATGTAACTTATTGCATTTCCTGTACCTATGACCTTACCCCTCTTCTCCATGGAATATGGCATGCAAAAATGATAGTTTTTCAGTATTGGCCCCTGCTACAGAAAGATAGGATCTTAGAATATTTCAGGAAGGTTCATGACTTGCTAATGGAAAAGGTTTATATATCTTTGAAGGAAGTACCCATGCCTAGACTATCCTCTGAAGCTCAGAGTTTAATTTAGCAATATGGAAGCTACTTTATATAGTTTCCCAGGTTCATGCATTTGAGAATTGGTAGGTTTGAAGATGAACCTATGAAGTTGCCTCGGTATGCCTTAGATTTTTTTGTTTTTTCTGAAATATGAAGACAACTCTTCTCTGTTGTAAAGGATAATCTATCGCAAGAAGATTGGGAAACAACCTTCCCTATTAAGTTGGGCTCATTAGTTTGTAATAACATTGATAGTGCTTCCATCATCGGAAGTAATTTACTTGGGTTCAATCTGAGCTTCTATCATAGCAGGAGGAACTTTGAAAGTAAAGGGTATGCAACCCAAATCCTTGGCCTTGAAGTCAACCCATCAACCACTCCACAGTTAGAAGACCTTTGGCAAGATTGCAGGGATGAAGGAGAAGTTTTGAGGAAGGATCATTCAAGACTAACCTTGCAATAAATTGACTCCTTGAAGTTGAAGTTCAAAATAGAGGGAGTAGTTGATGATGGCTCAGATATAGTTGAAATTGGTTGAGAGGAGTCTAGTGAGCTGAAGTCCCTAGTAGTCAACTGGAATAAGGATGAAGAGGATGATATCAATATAAGGGCTAGGCTCATACTTACATTCATAGATGACTGGTTACAAAGAAAGAACACAAAAATCATCAATGAACCTTCTGCAGAGGTGATTTCTTTCGCTGAATCACTTCCATCTAACATCCCACTTTCTCCTGTTGCAGGTAATATATTGGTTCAAGATAAATAGAAGAAGTCACCTCCTCACTTGCAAACTATGGCTCCAAGAACAAGGTCTCAATCCAAGTCTGAAGCCTTGAAACAACATAAAGTTCTAAAAGAGAAAATGTCTACTCAGGGTAGGATTCGGGTGATGGCCTCAATTTCTCTGACAGTGCTGAGGGTAATGTTCAATTCATTAAAGTTCCCAAGATAGATCAACCTAGATTCCTAACTCCTACCAGAGATGCCTAGGTGGTGTCCACAAACCCTAGTGTTCCTTCTTGTCTAACTAACACAATCAGCAAGAAAAGAAGTTTGCAACCGGTGTCTACACCAGTGAAAGACATTGTCACCAAATATGTAGCTAGAGATTTGAAGGCAAAGAAGCTGAAAATAGATGCCCACCTCACTAAGGACCCACTAATAGGAAAAACCACTACCAAAATAGCTACCTACAAGTAGAAGGATTTTGGGGATGTTGATGATGAAGGATTTAAGGTTACCTTGGTTGAGCTAGGAACTATCAATAGAAGCACTGGCAACCATTTCTTTAAATTTTTTGTTGACCATATGCTCATGCAATCTAAAAAGGATAGTAAAGAGAAGAAAGGATTAAAGGGCATGGTAATGAAAATGGCTACATACGTTGATTCCTTAATGAACCTCGAAGCTTTACCAATTGTTCAAGTTTCGCAGCCATTTGATCCCAATTTGATAGGAAGTCAACAATTGATGAAGCAAATGCAGAGGGGAAAACTGTTAGTTGATGCCATGAAAAGTTGGGTTTACATCATAATAAAGGAAGGTAGTAAGTTCATCTTTGAGTTTACTAGTGTTTATGCTGAGGGAGAGACATTGCTGGGAGAAATTTAGACCTTGATTCTAGTTTGGGAAACATAACTAGGTCGATGCTAACTAATCATTTTTCAAGTAGCGGAGGTTGAATGGTTCGAGCTCCTCAAGTTCTTAAATGAGAATCCCATGAAAAATGTGGATCCTTGTATGTTGTTTATTCTGAAGAACAATATGGGTTGGAAAGAAGCAGTCTACAAAGAGACAATCAAGGAAGTGCAAGGTATTGAAAGCAAGATTACAGAGATGCATGAGGAGCTTTTAAAGGATATGAAGATTGTGAACCCCATAGGGATCTTGCTGTTTGATGAAGGGAACATGGATGCTGAGATGCTAATCAAGACCTTCAACGAAGCTATGGAACAAATCAGGGATAGTGAATCACCAAGTGCTGATGACTTCACTATGTTGGCAAGTGTTGAATCAATGTTGCGTCTCAATAACAACTTGATGCCACGTCAGAGTTTGAAAGTAAAGGAATACAGGTGGCAGAAAGACGCATGTAGGGCCCGATTGTTGAGCCTTAAGAATCCTCACTCCCAAGAGATGCAAGAGTTTATGAGCACGTTTTGAAGCTGGAAGCTGGTACGTCAGACCGTCGGTGAGGAGGATAAGACTGGTGAGAATGCTTGAACTGAACCGTTCCTTTAGTTACTTTTTTGCGCTCCTTTTAAATAATTGCTTTCCATTTTGTAGCTATTTCTTGTATCATCCAAAACAACTAGGTTTTGATGGAGGCCTTTCGGATTTGGAAAAACTATAAATGCTGCGGCATTGAACTAGTTTAGGGTTAGCAATAGATAGCTAAAGATAGATAGTAGAAAAACTCTATTAAAGTAGATAGTTTAAAACAGTAATCAAGGATAATATATGGATTTTGGCTTTCAAATGACTATGTGCATGGGAAGGTTTAATTTACATATATAAATTACCTCGGATTCTACTTTGGAACTTAGTGTTCAGAGTGTTCAATCATTATTACTTTGTGAATGTTGATTTGGTGATTCAAGATCTTGATTGCTGTTCACTTTGTAAGTTTATCTTAGTTTTGATGTTTTGAATGATTTATGTCAGTTTGTGGTATAATTCATTCTTTGAAGTAGATTTTCTTTATGAGTAAACTCAAAATGGATTTTTTTATGATAAAGTTGTATTGATATTTACCTCATTGCCTAAGAGTAGTTGAGAGATCCTTATGCACTTTTAGGTAAAAGTGTAAAAATAACCTTAAATTCATTGTATATCTAAGAAGGGAGCTGTACCTTTAGAAATTCAAAGAGAAAGTAAAACAACATGAGACTTTCTCAATTGTTGTGAGCATTTTGTACTTTTCATAATTTTGGGCATAGAGTAAAGTTGGTAAATTGATTGAAAGGACAAATTTGTTCACTAACAAAGTATCATTGAAATAATATTTCATTTTTAAAATTAGAAATATTCTAATCTATTTAAGAACTATGTTACTAATATTATAAATTTAAAAGGTCATGCTGCGATGACCGTTGGATGAACAAAGATCAATGACTTCAAATAATTTTTTATCTGAATTTAGAGACATCTGACTAGCTTTTCCAAAAGCCCCAGGAAGAAGACACATGGAAAACATGATCGAGTGTGAAATCACTATGCACATAGTAGCACTATTTGATCAAGTTAGATCAATGACCACACATGCAATTCAAGTAAATGTGGGGTATGCTTAACCAATTTTATAAATACAACCAGAAAAAAGACACGTGTCATCTCTAGTCTATAATAACTAATAAATATGCTATATAAGAACACTCAACTATTCATATTGTAGTCACTTTTTAACTAAAACTTTAAGTATGCTATTTGAATTAGAATAATTTAACTATACTTAATTAGGTCCTTATAGTTAATTATATTTTAAGCATCTTCAAAAGCATAAAATAATATAATTTTTTTTTTAATGTAAATGGTTTAGTTTGAAATATAATGCGCATTGCACAAATGCACAAGTGTTAATAGAATCTTATTTTTATTCTAATATAATAATAATTAATTAAGTTGATAGGCTTATTGTGGGAGCTTTTGCTCCCAAAAATTACTATTTCTCGAGAAATGTTGTAAGACCTCTTTATGGTTGATTTTTCAACGAGATATTATAAAAATATATTTTTATAATTTTCAAAAATGTAATTTTATTCTTCTCAATCTTAGTTTTAATGTTTTGGCAATTTTCTATTTTGATTTCTTGTAGATCTCACAGTTCATAGATTCACATCTACTTTCTATTATATATATTTGTTCATTCGAATTCATTTATATTTTGAACATGTAAACAACATTGTAAATTACTATTAATTACTTCAATTTGATATTCATGTAATGTAGAATAGGCACCATAAATTATCAACAAAATATATCTATTTTTTACAATAGACAATAGTACACTAATATAAATATTTATTTGAATTTCAATTAATACAATTTAAAAAATAATAATTATTGCTTTTATATTTGATAGAAAATTAATATAAATATAAGATTATTCACATATTTGTAAAGAAAAATAATTTTAAAACTATGTAATAAATGCTTTTTATTTTTTATTCTTGTTAATTAGATGGTGCTTTTAATATCCATTCCAAGTAATTATGTATAAATCTTAGTATTTATAGTGGTATTATTTATGACAATTAAAATTCTCCTATTTTTCTATGTCAAATCCTAAATTTTATATATGAACATTAATAATTATAATTTCAACTTTATAGAAAAAGATCAATTCTATCAACCATACCTACGAAAAAATATTTCTAACATATGAGACTCTTTAAAAATAAATAAATATCAAAATTTATTTTATTATCTACGATTAAATTTTTTTATATGTACTCACAAAAAAATATATTCTAATTTTGAAAATTGAAATTATTTTCTTTGCCTTCTTCTTTTACAAGAGCTTCATTTATGTATGGATAGTCATTTTCAATAGTTAAACTATGTATATATATTTAAGGTATGAGTATGTGACAATTTGATTTTTATTTATTAGGGTTGATAGGTAATTTACATTATATTTCCAATGTAGGATTTATTCATATATTTCTTATTAATAGAATTTGTAGACTATTATATAAATTTTCCAATATTTAACAATTAAAAATATTTAAAAATATTAATTATTGTTGTATAAAATCTAAAAGGTCTTACTAGAAATCTTCTTCTAAACAAATGACTCCTATCAACTAATCATTGAAAGTACATAAACGCACAACTGCTAGTTATAATTTAATATGATGACACAAGTGTTAATATAATAAAGGGGATACCACTTTACTGTTGGATGAACAAGCATCAATGACTGGAGATGTATTTCGGGCTGATTTGGGCAACACTCAACTCGTTTTCCCAAATCACTCCAAAGAGAAGATGCGTGGCATACACGTAATACCATTGACTATTTGATAATCATTTTGACATAGTGGTGGCTATCATACTGATATGCAAGATAGGGAATCAAGTTGACCACTATTCGATCAACTTAGATCAAAAGCTCCAAATGAATTTCGGGTCAATTTCAGCAACAATTGACTTATATTAACATATTTCTTGGGAAGAGGACATGTGGCATACTTGATATAACATTTACATCCTTTACAATGATACACACTGTACGATCAACAAAGATAAAATTGCCCTAGCCGTATTTCGAACCAATTTTGGCTAGAGTAGTCTTGCTTTCTCAAATGCCATGGAAAGAAGACATGTGTCATACAAGATTCAGGATAGAAAGAAGACACCATGGAATTGATGTAGACCATGGTGTGGTAATGGGACATGCAAAGATCGATGGCTAACACCATTGGAGCATCAAAGATCGATGACTCAAGATTTATTTTAGGCTGAATTTGGCTACCTTCAATTTTGTTTCAAAATTTCCCCTAAAAAGAAGACTTCATAAATTAGTGATAACTATTAAAGTTAATCCTAAATTATACTATAACAGTCGTATGTTTATGGTTTCATGAATAATTATGATAGCAACTATCCACTATACAATGTACGTTAGAATTAATATCAAACACATGCTCGAGTAACTTGCTTTTGTGCATACCATAATGTTTAGTTTTCATTATTCAAACTTGGATTTCTGCTGTGTGCACAAATTACCAATCTAAGGACCAAGATTCAGTAAAAGCATTGGAACTGTGAGCACCAGAAACCTAGTTTTCTTTGACAACTCACAAGTCATAGAAAATAGTTATCAATTATAGTTTCAACTTTCAGGGTAAGAACCGAGATCCTAATTCCTAAACACATTTTTAACTGATAGTTTAGTAACTAGTATTGGTTTGTAAAATTTAGGGTTTAATTTCCAACTTATCATGCATTATAAGCCTTAATTGTTTACTTTTTAGTGGCTATTTAACTTGAAAAGTAAAAAATTATAAATATAATTTAGGGTTTAAATGTTATCCATGTCTGTAAATTGTAATTTGTGTTTGTGTACAGTTTTATAAATTTTTTAATGATGACAAAAATATACAAAAGGAGTGGCACTAGCAATGGAATTGCAACCCAAAAGAAATTATAGGGTACCTAGAAACTTGTTTTTGACATGCACAAACTTGTTAAAACGCCAGGTCTTACTGATGAATTCCATGATATTTTGGATCTTGTTATCTATGGAAGGAGTATTAAGTTAATCAAATATGCAATTAAAGATAAAAGGAATGATGCATAAAAAGAATCAAAATATATTAAATTGAACACCATGATAGGTACCATTGTAAACAAAGTTGCAACGTGGACTGGTGGAATTTCCCGCTTGGGGTTCTCTCAAGTATTCCCCTGTCTAGAATTTGTAATAATTTGTGCTAAAAACTATGATGAAAACATAAATGAAATTGTGAATTGAAACACATAGGAGGTAATTTTGTTTATCACATAGAGATAATTTGGTAGAATATTGGACCTAGGTTTGAAGTACAAAACCCAACCCACATTGACCTAGAAAAGTTAGGTTTAGATAAAAAAACATTGTTATATCAAAGGGTTAGTAGACACATTCAATCTACCTCGCAATCATAAACTTCCTTACAAATTGGATATATTTTTTGCAGTGGGTTCAAGATATTGTATCTCGGCTATCCATGTGTTTAGGTTTGGAAAGTAATGAGAAAGTGGGTGTCAGTGTTTTGGAAATTCTTTTCAATATTCATTGTCTAAAACAACCCATAAGATATAATTATATTGGGCACATTGTACATCACATGAACAAAAAATCATTAATGATTAAAAGAGGGGCAAGCCCATTGTCACAGAAGACATTTAGATATACGGTCTACTTGTGCTATCTTCTGTTATCAAAGCATTGTCAAATTTTTGAAACAAACAAGCTTCAAGTTAATTTTGGTAAACCAATATTTGAATGGACAATTGTGATTAGGATGGGTGATCTCCAAGGGCATTACAACCACTTTGTAGACTTCTTTTTGGCACCACTTTATCATAAAATTATAGGCACTTTAATGCCTAGATTGCCTATGTCTTGTAAATGATTAGTTCAACTAGGAAGTCAAATTCAATTGGTCGATTAGTACCTTATGGAAGAGTGTATTGTATTAAGATTTTATGGTTCAATTGTAGAACCCTATAAGGTGATAGAGAGGGTATATGCATTGAAATATGTACGGTAGATGGAAAGCACAAACGTATTGTGTCATGGTCAACAAAAGAAAACCTTTTTTCTTCCTTTCCTATTAGATGCAAAGGGTTCACCTTTGAGAGGAGAGCATTCAATGTAGTACACGAATTATTTGTAGGTTTTAAATTTGATGTTTCCAGGCACTGGTAGTATGACCCACTAAACATAATTGGTACAAAGATTGTATGTAATGGGAACTCTATCAACAAATGTCAAGATGAGAGTGTGCCATTGATCGAAAGATTTAAAAATATAGACTCATGGGAAGAGGTCAAAATAGAGATGGAAAAATGCTCTAGTGAAAAAAATTCAATACATGAATTGTCATCACAAATTAAAGAATTGCACAGATAAAGAAAAAGTGCAACCTGTGACATCCTACAATTTCTACTATAAAGTGGATCATCCAAGTAAAAAACATCTTCCAGATGCCATAAATCATGATTGTGCAGATGCAAAGTGGTGCCAATAAAAAATTAATGTGTTTTGGGAGATGAGGAAGAATCTCGGCAAACTAAACACCTTTGCAAATTTTGAAGACTTGGGCTAAGATTGAAACATTTAGCAAATTATTGGATAATGAGCATCCAAATGTAGTAGTAGCACAACATGATGTAGCCAATGCAGGCAATGAGTATGAGCTTTGTAAGGATCCTTCATCCATAGCCATAGGCACTACCACTAGTTCCACTGAATCCACTGCTCCAAGTAGTAGTACATTTGATTCAACAAAAACTAGACAATATGTTGTACTTAATTAGTAGACAAGGGAAAAAATGGCATATGGGCAAATATGATAGAAAAATGGGTTATCCAGGTGATGGTGGGCTGGGCATAACAGGTGAAGGAAATTGGTATTCACTCCTAGTACCAGATGTACCAAAATGTGGTCATATACCAAAAATTGGAGATGAGTTAGATAACCCATCAGGTTTAAAAAAAGGTGAACCCAAGCAATTTTTCATCCTAGGTGGATATATAGCCTCCCAAGTTGTTTCCTCCACAAAAGGTGCAATGCAATTGAAATTTGACAAGATCGCTGCCTGTGGAGTCAAAGGTCACTGTGCAAAGAAGCAAAAGGTTTCAGATACTGATACTGATACAATGCCAGTCTCAACTACCTCAGCACAAAACCTTTAGACCAGTCCAAAAACTCCATTTGTTAGTGACTATTGTAATTGTAATAAATTAATTATCTTATTATAATTAATAGGGAAAGCCTCAAAGCTAACTCAAAGAATTATTTTGAAGATATGGTATAAAAGAAAGATGTTTTCCTTGTTTGTAATGTGTTGTGATCATTGTATGAAGTACAAACTACGAAAAGGAGTAGAGTGTTTGGTGAATGCGAGTAAGCGATCCAAGGGATTGTTGGATGCAATTTTTGTGATTTGGTTACAAGATAAGAAGGAACCAAAGTCTAGTTGATAGGACATAGAAAGAGGAAGGAAGTATAATTCATTTCTATTATTCTATAAGGAATAATACAAAGATCATTTGGATAGTGGGTTTATTAATCTTTCCTTTGAAGGTATTTGGGTAGTGGGTCCAACTACCTTCCATAACTCCTAACAAGGATTCAAAGTCTCCTAATATGAACTGATATGTATTGAATGTTGTTATGGACTTCTAACAGGGTCCATCCTCTAACATGGAATATTTATATTAGTACATTATCTTGTGGGTACCATCCCCACTGGGGTTTTTCCTCTGATCAAGGGATTCCCTAGTTAACATATCTGGTGTTAATATGCATGAGTATCTTGTTGTGTTTTCTAATTATATTTCTCACATGCTTAAAGTTTAATAAGGTTGATAATTATGATATTAGTTAGATAATTGATTCACACCCCCCCCACCCCCTCAGTTATATTGGTGCACTATATATTCTAACAATTGGTGTTAGAGCATCATGTCCCTGAAGGATAAGCTTAACAACTTTGGGAGATTGATGGAACATCTTTTTAGAAAGGATAGTACTAGATTTGATGGGTCAACTATGATAGTTGGAAGGAGAAGATGAAGACTCATCTACTATGTATGGGTTTGGATTACTGGCTCTTGACAGAGAGTGAAAAGACAATTGTCAAAGAAGAGAATAATGAAGAATATAGTGAAGAAGAGAGAGATTTGTTCATGTGCAACATGAGAACTAGAGAAGCTTTACTATCAGCTCTTCTAGAGAATGAATATAGTCAAGTAAGATCACTAGAAAAATCTCATAAAATTTAGAAAGCATTCAAATCTATTTTGAAGGTGATACACATACGAAAAAGAGTAAGATTATAGAATTAGATATATGCATTTCAAGATGCTACCATGATGGAAGATGAATCTATAAGAAATTATATTGGTAGGATATCAGAGATTGTTGCAAGAATTAAGATATATGGTGGAACCAAGGAAGAAGATAAGGTTGTGTGGAAGATCTTGAAAAATTTGACATAAGCAAGTTGCTCAGATGATTCAACTACTTATACCTTGCACTAAGAAGCTTACTAGGGAAACATTGCTTGGAAGATTGGAAGCAACAAAAGTAGGTCTATGACAGTCAAAAGAATTGACAATAGTGGAAACGACTTTTAGTGTCTTTAATGTTTGGCCAAATCTATCTAGAAGTGAAAGTACACATGAAGATTTTGCTAGTAGTAGTAGAACCAAATTTGATGAAGACAAGAAGACTAAAGAAGGTATAACACTTGTGAGAAGAGAAAAAGATGGTAAGAATATTTTTAAAGTTTGGACATGTAATGAGTTTGGTCATTATTCATCTAAATGTCCTAAAAGAGAGAAAAAGTATAAGGGAAAGCTCAATCCTAGGAGACCTAGGAATTGTTTGTGTGCTAATGAAGAAGAGGAATATGATGAAAAGGTTTAGAGTGGAAGTGATAATGAGATATGATTTGTAGCTATTAAAAAAGATGGTCTTGATAAAGAAATTAGAGAAGAAAAGGCTCTAGTTTCCCAAGTTGAAAAGAAATTTAATTGGATAATAGATTGTAGTTGTTTACATGACATGACTGGTGATATTAATAAGTTTGTTAAATTCAGAGACTCGATAGAGGTATTATTAGAGTTGGTAACAATGCAACCTTTCATATTATAGGGATTGGATCCATTACTTTAGATTGAAGAACTAGAATTGATGATGTTTATTTTGTTAATGGATTAAAGCATAATTTGTTGAATATTGGATAGTTGGTGGACAAAGGGTATTAATTGCAATTCATAGAAAAGACTTGCACTATCAAGGATAAGGATAATAAGATGATTGGAACTGCAACTAGGTCTAGAGGTAATGTATTTCAGTTGAATCCCATTGAAATGACTTATTTGGTTGATAAAGTAGATAATAGTTGGTTATGACAGAAGAGATTCTATCATATAAAATTTGTTAATATTGTAAAGGTTAGTAGCACATTTGTAGTCAGAGATTTTCCTAAGATAGTAAAGCCTACTAATGTTGTTTGCAAAGAATGTATTTTGGCTAAGCAGAAGAAGGTATCTTTTCCCAACATGAAGTTCACAACCATATAGAAGCTGGAAAATTTTCACACAAATCTGAGTGGTTCCTCTAAAACAAGAGGATTCTATGGTGAAAGGTATTTCATGAGTTTTGTTGATGATTTCACTAGAATGATGTGGGTAGCATTTCTTAAAGAGAAGTCTGAAGCTTTTGAGAAGTTTAAGATATTTAAGAATAGAGTTGAGAATGAATTTTGTGTTAGGATAAAATGATTGAGATCATATAGAGGAGGAGAATTCACCTCTAGAGAGTTTGACATATTTTGTGGAGAGAATGGAATCAAAAGGTAGTTATCTTCACCTAGGACACCTACATAGAATGAGATTGCATAAAGAAGAAACATATTAGTAGCAGAGGTAGAAAGAGTGATGTTGTTTGAGAATGATGTATTTTAGACATTTTGGAGAGAAGCACTCAATACTAAAATGTATACTATAAACAAAGTACAAATTAGAAAACATATGAGCAAGGCACCTTATGAACTATGGAATGGTCATTCACCATCAATTAAGTATTTTAAAATATTTGGAAGCAAGTGTTATATTGAGAGAGATGATGATGTTGGAAAGTTTGATCCAAGAAGTGATGAAGGTATGTTTCTTGGCTATTCATTGAAAAACAAAGCATACAAATGTTTTAATCATAAAACTGAGACAATAGTTGTGTGTGTAAATGTAAAGATTGATGAAAAGTTTGGAACTAAGGAAAATATGCTAGATTACAATTCAGATGAAGAAAAAGATAATTTTAGAATTGTTAGACAAAATGTTGAAGTTTTCTTTGAGACTAACAATGGTCTACAGAATGATATGCAAAGTGTTGAGAAAAGAGGAGAACAAAAGTATGAACCTAGAGATGAGATAATAGTTGAGATGTCAACTCCTTCCCCTAATAGGAATTTGACAAAGAATCGCCCTCGAGAGAAAATAATTGGAAGCAAAGACAAAGGTGTGATGACAAGAAACAAAGTTAATTAAGAGATGTGTTTGATTTCTCAAGTTGAACCTGAAAGTGCAGATGAAGCATGTAAAGATGATCATTGGATTCAAACAATGAAGGAAGAATTAGACTAGATTATAAAGAATGAAACATGGGAGTTATTTCTTAGACCTAAAGAAAAGAATGTGATAGGAACCAAATGGGTATTCAGAAATAAGATGAATGAACAAGGTGAAGTTGTGAGAAACAAGGTCAAACTTGTATGCAAAGGTTACTCACAACAAGAAGGCATAGACTATGAGGAAACATATGCCCTTGTAGCTGTTGCAATGCTTTATAATAATTGAGAGGGGGGTGAATCAATTCTCCAAGGTTTAGATGTACAAATAAAACTTTTCACAATTTAGTGAACCCATATCCATAAAACATTTTCATCATGCATGCATCCATTAGGTCATACAATCACTTAAAATTGTAGGTTACTATCAAATCAACTTTGCAGAAATGTAAACATGAAGCATAAAAGATTCAATAACACATTTGACACAATGATTTAACATAAAAACCCAATTTGTGAAAAACCACTAATAACATGCTACTCATTCTCACTCTTCTGAGGTGATGTCCTATGAAAGGCCAACCCTGTTAAAGGTTACAACGCACATTGTTAAATGTGATATGGTTAAAAGATTTCAATCACCTTCTTAGGAGTGAGCCTTGTTAGAGGACTTTAGATCATTCATTTGGAATGTCACATGGTTAAAAGATTTACAAATGACTGTTAGGTCAACCTTAATCCAATAGATTTACCCTAGACTGATACAATGATTAGATAGCAATAGTAAGGCTTGATCTAATAACAACTTACAACACACTTGTAGATTACAGATCTTTGTTTTAGTTCTCCATTCTACTTGGATTTTACACACTTCAACTCTAATAGCTTGTTCACCCTGTAAGCATCTATACCCTTAAGTCTTCTTCCTTTTCTTGCCAATGCAATCTCTTCTCTTAGGTCACTGAATGAAGCAATACCCTAGACTCCTTTTCTTCCTTAGGTTCTCGTACATGAATTTTTTTTCATATGACCAACCATCTCTATAAATAGAAAATTAAGATATTTTTCCATTCATGTTCCTTCATCCATTTTAGGGTTAGGTTAGATTAGGTAGGATTCAACTACTCATTATTTCAAATCATTCCCTTCTAGAGACTTCTCCTTCAATCTTCTTTAAATTCACCTCAAACTGGTTCATCATGAATTTTGTGCCACCAACTCATCAAGCTTATCTTCTACATAGTTTACACAATCCAAGAAATCAAACTTGTTGACTTAGATTCATCAAATTCATAATCTTTCTCATAATGCTGACACTCAACATTAACTTGGTTCTGATGCTTGGCACATACTGCATTGCTCAACATCCACTATCAAATCATTCTGCACAAACTAAAGTTCACTGGTGCTTAACATAAAATCTACTTAACTTACATTGTATCTCTTAGCTTACATTGCAATTGAATTTTCTTGGCTCTAACTAATTTTCTTCTTGGCTTACACTAACTTTGCTCAGCACCTAATATGCACATTGTTAAGCTTGGTAGACATAATTTGTTTAACTTGTTCTTCTAAACTTAATTACTTTATCCATTCTTTGTGACCTTAAGTAGATTATCAATGCACTCTAATATCTCTATCTTAACTAATCCTTGTACTCCTTTTCGATATCATAACTCAACCTTTCCTCTAGGTGCTATTGTTACCTCATTTGATCAAATCCTCTTCATCAATCAAACAAATGATACTACTAAAATCATCTAAGCAATTGTCTTACCAACAAGTACTAGGTTTGGCATCAGTGAAAAAACAATGATTGAAACACATTTTCATACTTGTATCAATCTATTTTCAACAATCTCCCTCTTTGTCATTGATGGCAAACCAAACTGACCAAACTTAATCAGTTCAACCAACAAAATACCAAAAAAGAAAATAGTTCCTTATATTCAAATCTCTCCATCTATCAACAACTTTGATCATCTAAATAGGCTACAAAATTTTGTTCTAATCAACAAATAATCAATTAATTCATCCTTATGACTCCCTCTGGATCACTTTGTAGATCTCCTTTGACATTAACTCCCTCTTACTAGGTATTCCATGTTTCTTCTATGTTTTCTTTCATCTCCATCTTTGATAACAATTTATCCCTCAAATAACTTAAAATGGTGAGAGCTCTCATGTGCAGGAATCTAGGAGGTAGGAATCTAGTAGTAGGGACCAACCCTAGTAACATAGGGAATTTGAATGTGGGGAATTCAATAAGCGATGCAGGGAATCTAAATGTGGGTAGATTGATAGGGTTTAATGGTTTCTCTAGGTCAGGTGTTGATGATATGGAGCAAGAAGAAGATAAATTGTCATTTGGTTTCTATTCTAGAAGATTTGGGGTCACAAATATCTATTTTTTTGACCCCCTGACTGAGTGTCTAGTCTAGACTAGGGACCCACTGCAAGAGGGGAATATTTTAGTGGATGTGGGAAAGGATGCAAATCCATCACATGTGGAGAATGAGAAGATGTATGAGGTGGAAATAATCAACAGACATGGTCTTCATTATTTGGAAGAAAGCTAGGCATAAAGTCATCTTTTTCTCCTGTTACTTCTAAGTCCTACTAAGAAATAGGTGAGTTTCAAAATTTCATCCCAGATTATATTGTTGATTTTTCTATTTCAACTATAGAGTTTACCCTAGTTGGTGAATTTCTGGGGGTCGTCTATAAGTTGATGGTCTTAGAAACATGGTTAAAATGAAATGGGCTCTTCTTGGGCGAGTGGATATTGTGCTAATGATGAATGGATCATTTTCCTTTGTCTTTACATATAAGGAAGATTTAAATATAGTTCTATGTGGTGGTCCCTGGTTGTTTGGTAATAGTACTCTAATGATCAAGAAGTGGGAACCCAATATGGATCTGTCTGATGCCTTTTTCCTGACTACTTTGGTTTGGGTTAGATTACCTTGACTCCCACTTGAATTTTGGCATGAAGACATTTTTAAGGGGATAGCTGGTTCATTTTGTGAGCTAATAGCTTTTGATAATGGGATGGCTACAAGGTCAAAACTTTATTGTTTTTGGATCTATGTGAAAGTTGCTTGTTTGAAAAATCTACCCTAGAAAGTGGAATTAAATTCAAAACTTGGAAAAAGGATGCAAGAAATAGTCTTTGAGGACCTCCCTAATGCCTAATTTGTTTATAAAAAGTAGGGCCACTAGGCTAAAAATTGACTGATGAATAAAAAAAAAAACCAAAGATGGTGAATGGGGAAAAAAAAGAGGGAACCAAAACAAAAAAGAGCATGGAAATCTAAAACCAGTCCTGAAAAGATGGTTGAAATTAAAGTTGGTCAAGATTTTCAAAATAAGGAGAAGTTGTTGGAAGAAGAGGATATATTTCAGAATAATGAAGTCTCTAGGACCAAGGAAAAAGAGGAATGTGAAGATCCTATGAACCATATGGTAATCTATCAAAACAAAGATCCCAAAATGGAAGGTTTTGTAGATTCAGAGGAGATAAAGGAAGGAGAAATCCTTGAGGAAAGAAGTGGTGAACTAGACGAGTTTGAAGTTTTGGGAGAGCTTTTGAAGGAAGACCCATAGATCCTTTCAAGATCCTTAGGACAAGAGCTTTTGAATCTTGATGATATTCAGGAGCCAAAATTCTTGGATTTGATTTTTGTCAAGATAGAATCTAAATAGAAATTGGGTCAAAGGAAAAAAAATAGAGAAGAAATCCAACCTTAACGTAACATCTTCAAGAGTGGAAACTTGAAGAAGTAGATAGGAAATTGGCTCTCTTAAATTGAAACCAAATGTTGGAACTCCAGAGAAAATTGGTATGAAAACTACTAGGAAGACAAGAGAAAGTGAAAGCTCACAGAATATTACTAATGGAAAACATGCAACTATTTTGGATTTTACTCCTAAAAAGTTACTATGAAAATGATCACTTGAAATATTAGAGGGATGAAAATTATTCACAAACTTGATATTATTTGTAAATTTGCAAGAGAGTAGAAACCTAATATTTTAGTGCTCCAAGAAACAAAAATGGGAAAAAAGCAAAAAAGCTTACATCTTTTAATAATTGTCTTATGGAAAGTAGTTCTGAAGGTGCTTTTAGAGGAACAATGATCTTGTAGAAATAATCTTTATTCTCTTGTAATTTTATTGATGCTAATAAAAATTTATTGATGGTTAAGTCAAAGAGTAATACCGAAAATAGCTATTGGTATATAGTTAATGTGTATTCACCCAATAACAAGAACTCTACAAAAAAGTTTTGGGAGTCTTTATCTAAGATAAAAAGTGTTGAATATAATGGTAGATGACTTTTCTTGGGGGATTTTAATGTTTCCTCTTTTTGAGCATGAAAAAAAGGTGGAAATGCTAGTCAATTGGAAGGGATACTAGATCTTATGGATTTTATAAACAAGGAGGGATTAATGGACTTAGATCTTTATGGGATTAAGTTTACCTGGAGTAACAAAAGAGTGGGAAATGAAAGCATCCAAGCTCAGTTGGAGAGAGTCTTAATATCTCCATATTGGACTAAGGATTTTGTGTGTAAGTTGAAGGCTAACCAAAAGATAGCTTCTAAATATTTTCCTCTTTTATTTATGGTAGAAGCTACTCAAACAAGGAAAAATTCCCTGTTCATATTTGAGAAAATGTGGATGCACCATCCATAGTTTAAGGATTAGCTTGTGGAATTGTGGAACATAAACATTGAAGGAATGACCTTATACCATGTGGCTTTAGAACTTAGACATGTTAAAAAGAAAGTTAGTGAATGGAATAAAAGGCATTTTGGAAATATCTTTGAGAGTAAATCTTGTATTAAGGATGACCTTAAAATTATCCAAGACAGAATCCTATAGGAGGGATACTCGATGGTGTTGGTGAAGGATGAAAATGAGAAACTGGTAGAGTATCATGACATAATATCTAAAGAAGAGACCTATTGGAGACAATGATCTAGATCTATTTGGCTCAAAGAAGGAGATAGGAATACAAAATTTTTCCATCTGTCCACTCTAAAACATAGAGCCAAAAATTATATTACCAGTCTTACTAAAGAAAGAATTCAAATTACTAATGATCAGGAAATCTCTAATGAAATGGTTTCCTTTTTTTTTGACTTTTCTGTCCTCAGGCCTTGATATGGACGAATCTAAATAGGTCAAGTTACTAGATGCTATTTCTTCCTTGGTCTCTGAGGAGTAGAATAAAATGCTGTATGCTATCCCTAAGGGAGTGAAAATATACCAAGATGTTTGTTTGCTTGAAGGAGACAAATCCCCAAGGCTAGATGGTTTCCCTATTCTTTTCTTTTAGAAAGAGTCAAAACTAGTTGGAAAAGAAATCTATGAAGCTGTTAAAGAATTTTTTGGAGCCAAAAGAATGTTGGAGGAAATTAACTCTACCTTCTTGTGTTTGATTTTGAAGAAGATTGGAGCTAATTCTCCATACCAATTTAGACCTATTAGTCCTCACTTTAAGATTGCTGAACATTCTTCCAATTTTGATTTCTAAGCAACATAATGGTTTTATTCTTGGTAGACAAATTCTTAACTCCATTATTTTTGTGCATGAAAATATCAATTCCTTATCTCTTTCTAACAATCAGGGTTTTATTATGAAAGTTGATATAGCCAAAGCATATAATAGAGTTGAATGGTCCTTTCTCCAAAAGATTCTTATGTCTTTTGGCTTTAATGTCAATATGATTAAGCTTATTATGTAGTTTGTTTCTACTACATTGGTTATTGTGCTAGTCAATGAGAGCTCTACTAAAATTTTCAAGCCCTCTAGGGGGCTCAGGCCGGGTGACCCCTTATCTTTGATTATTTTTACTATGATGGCTAATTCTCTGGGAGATATATTGAGAAGATGGTTTCTAAAGGGGAAATTCAAGGTTTGAGACCCTCATCTCATCCTCTTATCTGTTCTCACGAAAAATTTGTGGATGATACAATTTTCCTTAGAAAAGATGAGGTTAGAGAGGTGAGGAAAAGGCACTTAACCTTTACTCCTCTACAATTGGAAAACTGATTAATTGGAACAAGAGTTCCTTATTTTTTATTAATACTCCAGCTACCAGATAGGGTAAGATTGTTAACATTCTTGGGTGCTCTATATGATATTTTTCATGTACTTATCTTGGATTACCTTTAGGGTTGAATCATCTGGAGAGGTTTTGGGAGGATCTTATTAAGAAATTTAGTAAGAAACTAGCTGGGTGGAAAGGTAATTTATTGAGTCAAGCTAGTAAAGTTACTCTCCTCAAAGCCTGTCTTCAGAGTATTCCTATGTATTCTTTGATCCTTTTTAGGATCCCAACAAAATTTGCTAATGTAATTGAAAAAATTCAAAGGAACTTCCTTTGATTTGGTATAGAGGAAAAGAAGAGAATGACATTAATTTCTTGGGATAAGATTTGTAAACCTAAAATGGAAGGGGGTTTCGGAATAAGATCTACTAAAAGTATGAATAAAGCTTTATTAGCTAAATAGGGTTGGAGAGTCTACTATGATAACAAGTAATGGAGCTCTATCTAGAAACATAAGTACCTTTATGAGGCTCCTTCCTTTGCTGATTTTCTATCCTACCCTATTTTTCCTTCTTCTACAATTTGGAATGTGGTTCAGGGAGCTAAACATATTTTAAACAAAGGTTACAAATGGAAAGTAGGTAATGGGGGCAAGATCAAGTTTTGGGATGATGAATGGCTACTAGATCATCCTTTGATTGAGGATTTTTATAATAGGACTTATGTGGATAGGTGTAAATAGGTTTTTGGTCAATATGTGGAGATTTACTGGGCTTAGAGTAAATGGGTCAATATTGATGACATTAATCAATATTTTTCCAGTATCTAGTTGGCCCTGAATGCTGTTAGCCTCTACCTTCAAAAAGAAGATAATTTGGTTTGGGGGATTGAACCAAGAGGATGCTTCAAGGTCTCTTCTATGTTCAAATGAGAGGATAGAGGAAATACTCCTTTGTGGGCTAAAGCATGGATTAAAGGGCTTACTCCAAAAATCAATGTTTTTTTTGGACTTTGCTTCAAAAAAAAATCTTAACTCTAGATAACTTGCAAAAGAGAGGAGTCTACTTGGTGAATAGATGTTGTCTCTATAAGAAGCATCTTGAAGATAGTAATCAACTTTTTTTAAAGTGTTGTTTTATCCAAAATGTTTGGAGCTATCATCTCAAATATTAGAATTTAGATTGAGTTCAATACAATGACATTGATCTATATTTTCAGGGTTGGACTTGTCCTACTAAGAATGATGATATTTGTTTTCTTTGGAAGATTTCTCTACCTCATCTCTAGTGGGATATCTAGAAGGAGGGGAATAATAGAGTTTTTAGAAATAAGGAGACTCTTGATTAGGTTTTAGGTCATAATATAATCAAAGGTATAAAAGAGAATTTCAAATCTCAGAGGAAAATGTTTGATGAGATTCAAATAAGTTATCCTATGAACGCAAAAGGTATTGCAAAAAAAAGGATTAGAGATAGAATTTTAAGTGGAGATCTCCACCTATGGGCTAGATTAAAAGTAATTTTGATGGCTCTACTAAAAGGAGCCCAAGAAAAGTTGGATGTGGAGGTGTTTTGAGAAACCATTACAGTATGGTTGTGGATGTTATTGCTATCCCTATAGGAAATCTACTAGTCATAAAGAAGAGGCAACAACTGCTCTTTTCACTATAAGGATGACAGTGGAATCTAGTTTTTAGAATCTTTGGTTGGAAGGAGACTCTCTTAATATCATTAACATTTTTAACAACAAGAGTTTGATTACCTAGAGTATAGAGTGAAGTATATTGGAAAAAAAAGATCTTATAAATAAATTTTATAATGTCTATAATTCTTATATTTTTTGAGAGGGCAACAAAGTTGTTGACTGGATTTCTAATCAAGCAGTCTATAGGGAAGCTAAGTTGAGTTGGAAAGATGACTTAAGAAAGGAAGTGGAGCTGACAACAACCGTTAATTATGATATGACACATGCTAATGAAAGAAAGATCAAACAAGATCGAGGAGTTTATTAAGGGAAGTGATGGGCTTGTGGCAGATTTTTTGAGTATCCCTAGGTCGTACTTTTGTATAATTATGAATTGTACTTAGCATGCATGCAAGGTTAAAAGTTTCTTGGAAATCATTAATGACTTGCTCTACTTTTTGGTGGCCATTTTCAGTCCAATTGTAGGTGCAAAGCCAAAAATGAGATGGGAGGGGAACCAAGAAAGCAAGAACCAAATAATTGCAAAGAGATGATGCAGGAGCATCCAGAGGTATAAGGGCAATCCTGTTTCACCCAAAAAAATGTACTTAGACTTAGTTTCTATTTTATTTCTTTGCATTTTTGGATACCCATTTGGCTCAAATAAAGGTTCCAACTCTCATAGTTCAACTATCAGTGCATTTAAAAATCCTGAAAAAATAGGAGCATGCAATTTGACCATCATTTTGGTGACCTAGAAGGTGTGACTTGGCCAGATGAATGTAATTGAGATTTAGAGCATTCCAGAAAAAGAATCAGGTCAAAAGGCCCCACGGTTTGAAAGTTATTGCAGTTTTTCGGGTTTTGGAGACCCCCTAAGAATGCTTCAAAGTCAGGTTTGGGGCATTAAATGACCTCAAAAAGGGTCAAAAAATGGGGGATGAGAAAAGCTGGTCCATAGGGCTATAGAGCGCTTCGAGAGCTTTCCGAAAATGTAAACGGTTCGTCAATCGAAGTTACGGTTCAAAAGTTATGCCTCCCGAAAGTTCGGCTACCGTTTCTGGATTCTTCTAGAATTGCACCAACTTCTAACGCAGCTTTCGAAACCTTCTATTTTGTCGGTGGATGCCTACTAGCACTTTCTAGAATGTACTCCTAGTCCTTAACCCTCCGGGGTCTATTTAAGGAGATTTCTGGCATTGTAAAAGGCAGTTCGGATTGGAGCTTGAGAGGAGGTGCTAAAAGGAGAAATATTCTCCAGATTTATGCTATTGTAAGCCCGCAGGGCATGTTTTGAGTTTATTTTCTCTGCACTGTTTGTACCAGCTTATTTTCTCAGTTAATATAATTTCCCCTTTCTATTGTGTCTATTCTGGTTGTTGGGTTGTGTCCCCATCAAGAGAGGAGGGTGAATTCATATTTTTGGGAAACACTAAAAAAAGGGAAAGTCATAGCTTATATCGAGAAGCTTCAAGGATATAAGACACACAATATAGAGTCCTTATTCAAAAATTGGATTGAGGATAGGGTAACATTGCATGGGGTTAGTGTGAAGTTGTCAAAGGAGTTCATTGCTGAGATTATGAGTCTTCTAATGGGGGGTCTCAAATTGAGCAAGGAAACTAGTATCTTGAATGCAACCTTCAAAAAATTCCCTTAAATTGATGAGGAGGAGAAAAGGCTAGAGAAGAATTGTGATTTTTATGATTTGAGCTAGATCAAAGTAATCTGGAGAGATATTCTTTCATGTATCCATGAGTATTTTATCCTTGATGGTAGAGATAAGAGAGTCCACAAGTTTTATTTTGTGTTCCTAAATCATTTTATGTATAAAGATATAATTTCTTTCCCATTCTACCTAAAGTACTCTCTGATACAAAGCCTCCAAGCACATAGAAGAAGGATTCTCATCTTCTGCTCCATGAGGGCTTAATCCTTCTTATTGAAAAGTATTGCAAAAGTAAGACTGTTAAACTTTCTCTATCTTTGGAGAAAAAAAGCAAAGTGTCTGCTAATGAACTTTCAAAGAAAAAGCTTAAAAGTGAGGAAGGCACCAGTGATAGTAAGAGCACTAAAAAGGGTCATAAGTGGGAGATTAAAAAGAAGAGTGTTGAGGAAGTGATAGATTCTGAGAATTCTTTTGAGGATGACACTAAGACTAAAATGGGAGACCTTAGCTGAGCCTGGAAGGTTATGGTGGAAGTAAGGACATGTCTACTAGTAAGGACCAAGTGGTGGAAAGTAAGGATAGAAAAATTGAATCAAATGTTGGGTCTAAATCTTTAAAGGATGATGAGGGGAAGATAAAGTTCTTTCTTCTTCTCTTAATACTAAATCTAGTGAGGAGAAAATGGACATTGACACAAAAAATAACAATGAGGGTAATGTTCTTGTTATGAAAGAGAAAAGCCTAAGTAAGGAGAAGGAAGAGGAGTTTAAGGAGATGTGGGATGCGAACATTGACATCTAGGTCAATAACGCTACCATTGAAGCTACAATTAGAACTAAAGAAGGTACTAGGGCTGAGACCCACTATGCAAAACTTTCCTTTCTTCATATTGCCAAACTTAAAGCAGAGGCTTCTCTACAAGTGGATTTGTGGCTATACAATGAAATCATGGTACTCAAGAAAAAGGTTGGAGTCATTCAGAAAGAGATGGACCATGAATGGGTTATGAGAGCCCACTTGGAGAAACTTGTCAGTAACATTCTTGACAAACTAAAGGATTATGAGTTGGAACTCCATCAACTTATTAAGGAAAGTACGTAGTGAATGGAGTAGGTCACTTCTAGTTTGTGTGCTACAATGGCTAGTCTAGGCAATAAAAGAAATGAGGAGATCATGTCTTCAGACACTATTGTGGTGAGCAATCTAGGAGGGCCTAATAAGAGAACAAGGCAAAGTATGAGGAAAAAGATTACTGATGCTCCTGAGGTTCATGTCTTTTCCATGATTGATATAATCTAGGATACTGTTGAAGCTAGCAAGGAGGTGGAGAAGAGCATCAAGGAACTACCATAGGTGCTACTTGTGGTCGCTAGTGTGCTGGTTGCTAGTTCAGGTGGTGTTGCTAATTCTATTTTCTATTTTCTAGCTTCTTGTTTAAAAACTTTAGGTTCTAGGTCCTTGTAAAACTTAGGTGTGTTTATTTTAAACTTGCAATTTTAGGTCCTTGTAAAACTTGGTAGTTTCTTAATGTTGATCATATTCTTTTGTTAAAGGGTTTTGGGTCCCTTCAAAACCTATTTTTACCTTAATCTAAAATAATATCTCCCATAACAGTCAGGATTTCTCTCTCTTTGACAACAATGCCAAAGACTTGTCATCTTAATATGTAGATATGAACATTTTTTAGTTTCTCCCTCTATCACCTATCTTGTGACTAATTTGTAACTCCAAATCTTTGATTAGCTTAGGCAGCTCGTAAAGTAAGATCCACTACATCAATGTGTAACATATGTCAATCAACTTGTTTGATGCAGGAGACTTCTCATGCTTCTTAGATAGCCTTTGATCGGGGTATCACCCCTAGTTTACGTCTTTGATACTCATGAGAATCCTTAGGTAATTCTTTTGTGAAGATATCAACTATTTGCTCTTTTGTGTGAACATATTCCATCTTTATCCTTTTATCTTGAACTAACTCTCTCAAGTAATGATACTTGATTACAATGTGCTTAGTCTTTGTATGCATCATAGGATTCTTTGATATATTTATATTACTTGTATTATCACAATAAAGTATCACAGGTTCAGTTATTTCCTGCTTCATACCTTTGAGTAGCTGTTTGATCCATATAATGTTTGTACACTTTACTACAACAACAACATATTCAACGTCAATAGTAGATTGAGAGATGCAGTTTTGTTTCTTGCTAGTCCATTTAACCAACCATTTTCCTAAAAAAAATACTCCTCCAACAGTGCTCTTTTCGTCATCAATACTTCCAGCCTAATCAACATCAATGTAGGCTCTTAATTCAAATTTATCATTTTTCTTTTGGTATAGACCATAGTCTTCTATACCTTTCAAATATCTCATTATACTCTTAATAACCATCAAATGATTCTCCTTGGGATTAGTAGAGAATCTTGCAGCTATCCTAAAAAAAATGCAATATTAGGTTTGCTGTATACTACATATTATAATTTTCTAGTCATAGACCTGTACAATGTTTGGTTCACCTCAATTGAATCATCATTCTTTAAAAATTTATGGCCTGTCACCATAGGTGTGCTTACTACTTTGGAATCCTTTAATCCAAAAGTTTTCAATATCTCCTTTACATATTTTGACTAAGCAATCTATATACCATATTTCATCTAATGTACTTGCAAACACACAAAGAACTTGATCTCTCCAAACATAGACATCTCAAATTCTTTCTTCATTTTATTTTCAAAAGCCTTAAATAAAGTATCTTGACTTCCAAATATGATATCATCGACAAAATTTCAAATAATAAAATACCTTTTCCTTTCTCTGTCTTCAAGTACAAATTGCTATTATCATCAGTCATCTCAAATCCAATCTTCACAAGATAATTATGAAGCCTTTCATACCATTCTCTTGGGGCTTTCTTCAAACCATATAAAACTTTATGTAGCCTACATACCATGTTTTTGTTGTTAGCATCAAAAAATTCTTCTGGCTATTCTATATAAACCTCTTCCTCCAATATACCATTCAAAAATGCAAACTTAACATCCATTTTATAAACTTTGAAGCATTTGTATGCAAAATAAGCAAGCAGAGTTCTTTCTCCTTCCAGTCTTGCAACAGGAGTGATCATTTCTCCATAGTCTATCCCTTCTTCTTGTGTATATCCTTTAAAAACTAATCTTGGCTTGTTCCTTGTGACTTCACCATTTTCATCTAACTTATTTCTGTATACCCACTTGGTGCCAATAACATTTTATTGTCTTGTCTAGGAACTAGAGTCCATGTCTTATTTTTCTCAATTTGTTCAAACTCTTCTTTAATTGCTTTACTTAAGTCCACATCTTCTAAGACATCTTCCATTATTTTTGGTTCATGCATGCTAAGAAAACATGTATCATTTCTCAACTTGTTCCTTGTCATTGGTCTTGCATCTTTATCTCCAATGGTTTGTGCAGCAGGGTGATGTCTCTTGACATACTTAGAGAATCTTGGTTCTACTTTGTTTTCTTCACTTGGTCTCTCAACTTTTGAATCACTATGTACATCTCTGTTAGATAGTTCAATATCTCTTTCATGTACACTAATCTCAGAATAATAATGTGCCTCAACTTCATTCTGTAACTTGATACCTAAATGTAGCTCAGTTGCTAAATGCAACTTGACATTCATAGTATGTGACTCGACAGTCATTGAAACTTGCTATTGGTTTGCAACTTGATTTACAAAATCTTCATCAACATGCATACCTTCATAAAAGTATAAAAATGATTTTTATTCTTCTGATTCCTTCATAGGTTCAGCCTCATGTACTTTTGTATATTAATAAAATTTCACATTTGCACTTACCACAAACTTGTTATTGTTAGTATTTAAACACTTATAAGATTTACTTCTTGTGGAATACCCAAGGAATATACCTTCTTCACTTTTTTGCATCTACTTTACCATTCTTGAAATCTTTGAGAATATAACACTTGTTTCCAAATACCTTAAAATATTTTACAGAGGGTGAGTATCCATACCATAGTTCAAAAGGTGTTGAATGAGTACCTTTCTTGTCTTGCACATAGTTTATGGTATAGATAGCTATACTTATAGCTTCTTTGTAGTATTTTAAAGCAATATTTTTCTCCATCACGAGTGTCCTAGCACAATCCAATATAGAACTATTCCTCCTTTCATCAATTCCATTTTGTGGAGGGGTCCTAGGAGTAGATTTTTGTCTTTTGATTCCTCTATCATTACAAACATCTCAAAATCATTTGATATAAATTCTCCTGCTCTGCTAGATCTCAAACATTTCAGACTTTTACCTATTTCTTTCTCAACTCTTGCTAAGTACCACTTCAACATTTGGAAAGCATCATATTTCTATTTTAGAAACATAACTGTCATCATTCTAGAATAATCATCAACAAATTTCATAATGTACTTATCTACTTTGTAGCTTTGCACATCAATTGGTCCACACAAGTCAATATGAACAATCTCTAATATTTCTTTAGAGGTATGAGTCTTACTCTTAAAACTTGACGTTAGCATTTTACCTAACTAACATTGTTTGCAAATTATGTTGTCAGGCTTCTTGAACTTAGACAAACCTCTGACTCTTCTTATGTTATTGATACTAACCAAGTTATCAAAATTCACATTCCATAGCCTCTTGTTCCATAGCTACACATCATCAAATTCTACAACTAAACAAGTAGCATCCTCTATGTCAAGGTATAATAGATTACCTCTAGTTTGATCACCTTTTCTAATTAGTTTTCCATTAGTATCATATATCTTAGAAATATTGTTCTCAAACTCAACCTTACAACCTAAATTATTTAGTTGTGACACACTTAACAAATTATAGTTAAGTGCTTCAACATAATAAACATTATCACATAAAATATTTTCTGTGAGTTTGTTAGAACCTTTTCCTTTTATCAGATAGGTGCATCATTACCAAACCTTACACTATTTCTATCATAATAACTCAAGGTAATGAACTTACTTTTATCTCCAGTCATGTGTTGTGAACACTAATTGTCAATGATCCATCTGTCATTCTTGTTCACATAAGATACCAGTGTAGTTACCTCATCCTTATCAAATTCATCGTTCATTGCAACATAAACCACTTCATCATCATGATTGTCAGATCCATCATTTTGTTCCTCTTCAGCAATGTAGCAAGACTTCTTGCCTTTATCTTTGTAATCTTTGCTATCTTTATCTCTTCTACTTTTGTACTTGTCTCCACCTCTATAATTCTTCTTCTTTAGACATCTAGTAGCAATATGACCAACCTCATTGCAATTGAAACACATGATAGGTAACTTACCTTTGAACTTGCCTTTACCTCAATGAAATCTCCTTGCTAGTAGTGCTTCAAGTTGTTCTACATCTTCCTCATCTATATCACTATCATTGGACACATATGTTACCTTTTTCTTCTTCTTCTCATTAGGTTATTTCAATAATATCTTGGCTTTGAAAGTGATTCAACATTGTTAGGTTTGTAATTAACAAAATTAGATAGCTGAAAAGTAGTGAGCCTACTTACTAGACCTTCAAGAGTCAGATCAATGCCTAGTATACATCTCAGTTCTTGTATTGGAGAAACTCTAATAGAATAAATAAGTAGTAGTGTTCTCAATACTTTTCTTAGTACCATTTCATCATCTATTTTACCATTAGCTCCTATTATTGCATTAAAAACATCTTTTATTCTAGAGCAATATTGAGTAATATTCTCACCCTCTTGCATTATCATATCATCAAACTTACCTCTAAGACTTTAAGATTTGGCTCTTAGAAAATTTTTGTCACCTCCATAGATAGTGTGTAGAACATGCCACATTTTATTTGTACTATCATAATCCTTGATATCATTAAACTTGACATAACTTAGGGTAGAGGCAATCTCCAACATTGCTTGGTTGTATTCTTTCTTCTTTTTTCAAATATTGAATAGTTAGAACTCTAGCAGGATCAACATGCTTAGTGGTGATGGTATATTATGTATGATCTTCAAGACCTCCTAGGTGAAGCTTCATTAGACTTTACCATGCAAGAAATTTATATCTATTAAGCTTGGGTACCTTTCTTTTTAAGATCTTGATCTTTTGTTTCTAGTACCTTCAAACTAGTCCTCTTAAGCAGATGACTCTAATACCAATTATTGGAATTATTTAGAATAACTAAGAGGGGGGTGAATCGATTATCCAAGGTGTAGATGTACAAATAAAACTTTTCACAATTTAGTGAACCCGTATCCATAATTTTTTTTTATCATGCATGCATCCATCAGGTCATACAATCACTTAAACTTATAGGTTTCTATCAAAATCAACTTTGTAGAAATGTAAACATGAAACATAATAGATTCAATAACACATTTGACACAATGATTTTATGTGGCAACCCAATTTGGAAAAAAACTACTAATAACATGGTATTCATTACTCATTGTTATGAAGTGATACCATGTGAAAGGCCAACCTTGTTAAAGGTTACAATGCACATTGTTAAATGTGACCTAGTTAAAGGATTTCAATCACCTTGTTAGGAGTGAGCCTTGTTAGAGGACTTTAGATCATTCACATGGAATTTCACCCAATTATAAGATTTACAAATGACTTTTAGGTCAACCTTAATCTAAAGGATTTACCCTAGACTAATACAATGATTAGAAAGCAATAGTAAGGCTTAATTTGATAACAACTTACAACACATTTTCAAATTATAGATCTCTATTTCAGTCCTCCATTCTTCTTGGCTTTCACACACTTTATCCTTGATAGTTTGTTCACCTTCAAGCATCCATACCCTTAAGCCTTCTTTCTTTTCTTGCCAATGCAGTCTCTTCTCTTAGGTTACTAGATGAAGCAATACCCTAGACCCCTTTTCTTCCTTAGGTTCTCACACATGACAACCTTTGCTTCTAACCAGCCATCTCTGTAAATAGAAAATTAAATTTTTTTTCCATTCATCCTCCTTCCTCCATTTTAGGGTTAGGTTAGATTAGGTGGGATTCAATGAATCCACCCATCATTTCATTTCAATCCCTTCTAGAAACTTCTCCACCAATCTTCTTTGAATTCATCTCAAAATGGTTCACCATGAATTCTCTACCACCAACTTATCAAGCTTATCTTCCACATGGTTTACACAATCCAAGAAATCAAACTTTTCAGCTTAGATTCATTAAATTCATGATATTTTTCATAATGTTAACACTCGGCATTAACTCTCTTTTGATGCTTGACACATACTGCATTACTCAGTATCCACTATCAAATCACTCAGCATGAACTAAAGTTTACTAGTGTTCAACATCAACTAAAATTTACTTGGATTACACTGTATCAGTTGACTTACACTAAAATTGACTTTGCTCAGCTCCAACTGATTTTCTACTTTGCTTACACTAACTTTTCTTGACACTAGTATGTAGATTGTTAAGCTTGGTAGACACAATTCATTTAACTTGTTCTTCTAAACTTAATCAGTGTATCAATTCTTTGCAACCTTAAGTAGATTATTAATGCACTATAATATCTTTTCCTTAACTAATCATTGCACTTCTTTTCCATATCATAACTCAACCTTCCCTCTAGGTGCTATTGTTACCTCATTTGATCAAATCCTCTTCATCAATCAAACTAATTATAGTACTAAAATCATCTAAGAAATTGTCTTTTTAGAAACTAGCATGTTTGACATCAATGATGATAATGATTGAAACACATTTTCATACTTGTATCAATCTGTTTTCAATACTAGCTAGAATGGAAGTAGTAAGAGTGTTCTTGGCTTATGCAGCAAATAAGAAGTTCAAAGTATATCAGATGAATGCTAAATCAATCTTCTAGAATGGAGAACTTGATGAAGAGATATATATTGAGTAGCTTGAAGCTTTTCCTCTAACAGAAGACAAATATATGGTATGTAAACTAAAGACATCTCTATATGGTCTGAAGCAAGCACTAGAACCTGGTATGCAAGGTTGGACAACTATTTGGAAAAACTTGGATTTGCTAAAGGTATCAAATATAGTAACTTGTATTTGAAAGAAATTGATAATGGATTGTTTATAATAGTAATATTTGTTGATGACATCATATTTGGAGGTAATGATGAAGCAAGTGATAAGTTTGCTAAAGAAATGAAGAATGATTTTGAGATGAGCATGATAAGAGAAATGATTTTTTTCCTAGGATTGCATATTGTGCTAAACAATGATGGTATTTTCATTTCACAAGCTAAGCACTTAAGAGACTTGTTGAAGAGATATGGGTTGGAAAGTTGTACACCTATTGGTACACCCATGATAAATGGTCACAAGTTATCTAGCAAGGATGAGACACCTATAGTTGAGAAAAAGAAGGACATATCCATGATTGGAGGTTTGCAATATCTGACTCACACCAGACCAGATATAGAAAATGTAGCTGAGATTGTAGCTGAATTTCAAAAATCATTATGTTGTAGTAAAGAGGATATTTATATATTTGAATTGAACATCTGATTATGAAATTTTCTATGATAGATTGAGTGATTTCAGTCTATATGCATATACTCATGTAGATTGGGCAAGTAGTATGGATGACAGAAAGAGCACTAGTGGTGGAGCATTTTTTCTTGGAGGAAGATTGGTTTCTTGGTTAAGTAAGAAACAAGATTGTATTTCCCAAAGTATAATTGAGGTAGAGTATGTAGTAGTAAAAAAAAATTGTAATCAAGTGATGTGGATAAAACATATACTAAAGGATATCATAATTGAGTTTGCAGAATCTATTATCATATACTGTGGTAACACAAGTGCAGTAAGTATGTCTAAGAATCCTATATTGCATTCTAAGACTAAGCATATATCTATTAAGTATAATTTCTTGAGAGAGAAGGCAATATAAAAGGAGATTAGATAGGAATATGTGAGTACTAAATATCAGATTGTAGATATCTTTACAAAGCCTTTACCTAAAGATACATTTGACTACTTGAGAGGTATGCTTGAGGTTATGCCCTTGCCTATTTCTGAGTAGATGATGTAGAGATTGCATTAGTCTAGTGGTACAAAGCACTATTGTTAGATTGAATTGAATGTTGATGCTTCATGTATGGGGGAGTATCTCTGATAAGATGAGTCATTAAGGACTCTTTGTATTTGGTCTTGAACATTGTCTTTGGACACTTGAGCTGGTTGAAGACTTAGAGTAGTAAATTGACATAATGAGGCATTTTTCATTGTGTTAATGGGGGATAATATGCATGAAAAATATCTCCTAAGTATGTATGTGGAGAGTGCATGGAAGTCTCCACTTTATTATGGAGATTTAGAAAGATTCATGTAGGAAAGAAGGAGGACTATCTCTATGGTGGAGATATGTAGCATAAGGAATTATGATGTATGGTAAGTTTTTTTTATAGTGAACAACTGTTGCTGATCCTAAATACGAAGAAGAATAGAGCAATGTTCTAGAGGATTTTAGATTTGATTGATGAAGAGGATTTGAAAAGATGAGAACAACAACAACAACAAAGTACTAGTTGGTATTCTTGGAACCTAGATGTTTTTTTTATCTATGTTGCCATCAATGCCAAAGGGGGAGATGGTTAGCATGACTTTTGATGATACTACACTAGGGGGAGTATACTAAGCATTGGAGAGTATTGACATGTTGCATTCATGACTATGCTTATCACTGATATCAACATAGAAATAAGTCAGTGTAGACTGGCATAGTAGCAGATAGAGATCTTAGTTATATGAACATGGTTTTGAGCTTCTAGTGATGCACATTTCTTGACATTTTTAGTACAGTGTCCTGATGATGAGGTTACATGTGCAGAGTCTATGTCGAAGATGTAAAAAAGTTGTACCCAATTTACAAAGAGTAGTACAGAGATAAAGTACGTAAGAAGTAGTTTCTAATGTTTGTATTATCTCTTGTAATAGAGATATATTCTAGAAATGCATGGTCAGCCAGTGACAAAGGCTAGTCTAATGATAACGTCAACAAGTGCATAGGTCTTGAAGTCACACGTGTGAAGTTTTGTATATACTATGAGTTGATAGTGCTATTTTAATTGTAATTAATTAATTATATTATTATAATTAATTGGGAAAGCCTCAAAGCTAAATCAAGGAATTATTTTGAAGATATGGTATAAAGGAAAGATGTTTTACTTGTTTGTGATGTGTTGTAATCATTGTATGAAGTGAAAAGTGTGAAATGGAGTAGAGTGTTTGGTGAATGCGAGTAAGGAATCTAAGGGATTATTGGTTGTGAGTTTTGTGATCTAGTTACAAGATTAGAAGGAGAAAAAGTATAATTGATAGGATAGAGAAAGAGGAAGGAAGTACAATTCATTTCTATTAGAAATGCAAGGAATAATACAAATATCATTTGGACAATGGGTTCATTGATCTTTCCCTTGAAACTATTTGGGTAGTGGGTCCAACTATCTTCGACAACTCCTAACAAGGTTGACACAACTCCTAACAGGATTGACACAACTCCTAATAGGGTTGAATTCTCCTAATAAAGATTCAAAGTCTCCTAATAGGGACTGATATGTAGTGAATATTGTTATAGACTCCTAACAGGGTCCATCCTCTAACAAGGAATATTTATATCAGTACATCATCTTGTGGGTACCATCCCCATTGGGGTTTTCCCTCTAATCAAGGGTTTCCCTAGATAACATATCTGGTGTTATTGTGCATGAGTATCTTGTTGTGGTTTCTAATTATATTTCTTATATGGTTAAAGTTTAATAGGGTTGATAATTGTGATATTAGTTTGATAATTGATTCATCCCCCTCTCAATTATTTGGTGGACTATATATTCTAACAATGGCTTCAATTCTTCATGGAAGAATTGGGACATCCACAGATGGATAATCATTTATTTATAGATAGATAGAGTGTCATTCATCTTGCGAAGACTTCTTCTCTACATTCAAAGCCAAAACATATATAGTTGTGGTACCATTTTGTTCGATCAGTTTTGGATGATGGACAGTTAAAGCTGGAGAAGATACATACAAATGATAATCCAACAAATATGTTTATAGGTAGTAATAAATGAGAAGTTGAACTCCTCTTTAGCTTTGATTGGTCTTCTAGATTGAACAAAATAAAATAAAAGAGTCTAGGGTGGTTTGATCTTCTAGTGGGAGCTACAGGTTTAGCAATGCTATAATGAGTCTCAAAGTGGGAGGTTATTGTTGTGGAGTCCGATCAGTCTCTAAATGGGGGATTGTTGTGATGTGGAGCCTAATTATAAGGTTTATTTGGCACAGTTTACCTTAGATTATTTCTATGGGGGTTTGGTTGCAGCAGCCCCAAGATGGGGTCAACAAGTAGTACTGTTGAACTAACCACCAATGCTCCCCTTCAGGATTTGTGACATGGCTTAACCACATCCTATGTTCTTTAAGTATAGTTGTTTTATTAGGCATTGATAGGTTTATCTTTTGGTTCAATGAGAACTCTAGCTTGTAACAAGTGGTATCAAAGCTTGGTCACAGGTTTGAATCTCCTTGGGTAATGCTGAGGGGGGGATAGTTGGATTGATTGCCAATGTTCTCCTTTGGGATTTGTGACATGGCTTAGCTGCCTCCTATGTTCTATAATTCTATTTGTTGTATTGGGCATTGATAGGTCTATTAGTGTTTCAAATCTACCAGGTTACAAAAAACCCAATACTAGGATACAAAAGATATAATAAGGTATAAGGATTATCTAATTCCCATATTCAACCAAATTTATCTGAGATTTGGACAACCTTCAATAGAGCACAAAGACTCTTTACACTTTAGGCTTTGTAGGGCCAAGGCAGGTGTACCTATAGATTCTATTATGTGACCAGTTTCTAAAACCATAAAACTAAATCTATATTTAGTAGATGAAGACCCCTAAATCTTCTTTGCTAATGCAAACAAAATAGACATGAAATAACCAATAACATGACCTATGAATTTGACAAGCTAAGTGAGGGAAAATCCTTTTGGATCTTCATCAAAAAGGGAAAAGACTTTGATTATAAGATTGATTTCAACATAAAAAAGACATGAACAATAAAACATATAGATCCTACAGTTGATCAGTGCCTTATCTATTGGGCAATTCGATAAACTACAAACATATATCCTTGGACATCAGTGATACATCTCATATATCAAGACTCCAAATCTCTCCATTAACCATATGAATTAGACATCTGCATCAATTCTAAATCCTGTACTCCACCTGTCCCTTCATGGAACCTGCAACCCCAATATGGCACATCGAGTGTTTACATGAATCCTTGAATCACAAGAAAAATATACCAAAACATAGAACCTAAAATAGATTGCAAATTGATTTTTTCTCTTTGTTCACAAATAACAAAAGATTACAAACATCACAAATAGGAGACAAGAATCAAGCTAAAGATAAACTTGTTGCTACATTTTTATTCATTTCCTTGAAACAAATACAATAGGATGCATGAAAATAACTCATAAAATAGTTGAATAGACTAGGACTATCCATAAAACTCTATTAACTATTGTTCATACAAGAGAGAAATGTTGGGCATGAATGATGGGATCATAGCTAGAGCTCTGTTCAATAGTCTGGAAAACAACCAACCATCAACAACTAGGTGGTATCACAATGATGGAAAACTTAGAAAAATGGTGACTCTACTAGGGAACTATATGAAGCAATTCATTATTAAAAATACATGAATCTCTAGTATACTCTATGCATTTTTAGGATGTGTATGATAGACAAACCTTAAGAATCTAAAAGAGATTGAATACAACAAGAAGAATTTGCTACAACAACAAAGTTGTGAGGTGTTTTCCACTTCTTTACTAAAGATTCATGTTCCCTAATTATGCCTTATTATTGACAACAATAACTTTGAATATTGGTAATAAGTAATGTTATTAAGACTACTTGTGAGTTCTCATATTTTGATCCAAGTGATTACAAAGTGTTGTTGTAGATTTAAGAGTCAAGGATTAAGTTTCTTTCACTTTTTCAAGAATATGAAATTCCAAGGTTATTGTATAAAGTTTTCAAATACGTATTATAAATTTTGGACCAGCTTTTTGTATTGCAAAATTTGAATAAATCTTTTCTCACTAAGTGAGTGATGACTCAAAGTTATATCTCTGTACCAGTGTAGTGGGAAGTTGAAGGTATTGTGAAAAATACAAAAATTGGAAGGTAGATTTGAGGAAATGATTTGAAGTTCTTGGCAATGGTTGAAAAGATTAGGATTTGAATCTACTGTTGTTTGTAGCATTGAAGTGGTTTCCAAGCATCACATATTAAGATATTTTTCACTTTCATGTGATTTATTTTCTATGAAAGAAAGTTATACAATTTTTTTTCTATTAAGTGATGTTTTTAGCATTAGTTAGGAGAGTTGTTAGATGCATCTCAACATACTTTATGAAAGATAGGTTCAACAAATGTGTTTACATGTTCGAGTATGTTAGAGATTGAATTCATAGAAAGAGTTTTTAGATCTACTGCAAGTTGTAAATTATAAAATTTATTTTGGTGAGTGAGTTGTAAGGTTGCAAAGAAATGTCAAATTTATTTTCACCTAGTATGCAATCCATTGATAAAAATTGTAGATCTATCTCTGCCAAGAGGTACTTGCCATTAATTTTTGATGGAATTCATGGTTTCCCAAACACCGTGTTGTATGATCATAGAAAGCATTTTCCTAAGTTTAACGGGAGCTATTTGGATTCTTCTAGTCACCATATTCAGATGTTTAGTGATTTGATTGGTGACTTTGAGATTTCTCATGAAGACGTTTATATGAAGTTGTTTGTTCAAACCTTGGAAGGTGATGTTAGAGATTGGTTTTCCTTTTTTCCAACTTGTTCTATTTCATGATGGGGTGAATTGTATTCAACCTTTATGGAACAAGTTTGGGAAAGAATAAGCATATCTTATTCTTTTGAGAAGTTCTTGAAGATTCAAATAATGAATGACAAACTTATTCATAAATTTAATATCATATTTGCAAGAGCCTTGACTGGGATTCCTAAATATTGTAGACCAAATGATCAAGTATGTTTAGTATTTTATCTTGGTGCATTTGATAAAACTTGAGTGATCTCTTGAGGGATAAAGAACCTAAGACTTTGCATCAGACATTCATGACAAAAATAGAGATTGGAAACAACATAAAGTATGGACAAACCAAGAGTTATTTCTCTAGAAGTGTTTTCCAACAAGATGAAGTCAAGAAGAGAAACCAATGTCACGTTGAGTGTTCAAATTTAGAACAACATGTAGGTACCCCTTTTGTTGTAACTAACCATGTTGAGAATTCAGATTTAAAAACACATGAAGATGGATTAGCTTTGCTGAAAAGAAGAGCTAATCCTATTCTTGCTAAATAAAATGTGTATGTTTGTAGTACTACAATAGTAGATGATAAGGTTGATTCACTTGATAAGTTATATATGCAAGAAGTAATTTTAGTCGTTGCTTCTCCTATGGATGATTTTCCTTGTGTTGAGAATGATACTAATCATAAAGTCAAAAGACATATGTCTTAGTCTCATATGAGTGAAGAAGCTGAATGTTATGTTTCAAGTGATGAAAGAAAGGTTGCTGATCTGATAATTTCATGAAGCAATATCGTATGAAGAAGATGATGAAAGTGGTTACTCAAGTAAAGGTGAGGATGATTATAATACATGTTCATCTTTATGCGAGTCTAATAAACTTGGAAAGAAGAGAGCAATGATGAAAGTGAGTGTTCTTATTAAAGTAGAGGTATGGATCTTTCTTCTAAATCTAAAAATAATATTTCATCTCTATATGATAGAAATCAATTTGAGGTTGAAGATTTTGAATAAGAGTTGTCTACACAATATAAGGATAAGGAGATCATTTATAAGGATAAATTACCTAGTTGTATAGAAGAACACCATAAGGCTATGTGTAGTTGTAATCATTAGTATATAAGTGATTCTAAGGTTGATATATCAACACCTATTGATAAGTTAATAGATGATTGGTGGTCCTTCCATGTGAATCATTTTAGAGAAGACAATGCAAGTAGCATTGCTTTATATTCTACATGCTTAATTGATGAAGTGAACATTGTATCTTCATGTAATGACGATTCTAATTTTTCCTCTTCACATGCTGAAAGTATTCATGATAGTGATGTTAGAAATGGTTTCAACCTAATCCATTTTATGATGAAGAATTTGATGTTGATCAACACATCACTTGTTAAAATGCTTACAACGGATCTTTACATGGAATTATCAACCGAATTTTTGAAGAGCCAATGGAATGTTCAGATTTGGTTGATACTAATCTTGATGATGATACTCTATCTTGCTACTATAAGAGATCAGATTCTTCTTCTAGATGTGAAAATGATTGTGATGCTGATGTTGCATATTGTGAAGTTTATAATGAGATGTTAGGTGAATTTATTGTTGAAAATTAGCTTGCATTTTATAATGAGTTTTATGGTGAATGATCTAATATGGTTGCTAATCCATTTTTTTATTGTGAAGAATAATTTGAGAACCCTATATTAGTTTTAGACATTGACATGGATGACATTTGTGAATATAAATCTGATTAATCATTTGAGTACCAACTAGTTATACATAGAGATACACAATTTAAGGGTATGTGTGATCTTTTTCCCCAAGTTGAATATGAAACTTTCATGTTCAAGGTTGATAGAATGCATGATTCATTTGATGAAGAGGAGTCTTATTTTAATTCTCATATGTTTGAGCATGCTGATTTGTATGTTTATAGTGATTTTTTTTTTTTGAAATGATTCCTAGTTTGTATATCCACTATGAACATGAAGATGTAGATTTTGTTTTTCCAAGTGAATTTATTCAGAATGCTAATTTGAATGGTGAAACTATTTGGAAGTAATATTATTATCTTACCTCATGAAAATGGAAATGATAATTAGGTCTATAATAGAGGTAAGAAGTTTTATTGAATTTTAGTGGCTTAGGGCCATTGTTTGTACAGTTTAGGTGTAGTTTTCTTGCTTTTAATAAAGCTATTCGAGAGAAAGTTTTTGAGTGGTATGCTTTCCCCAGAGATATAAATCCTTTTATGACCACAAGGGGCATGTATCCCTTGAAAGAGCTACTATTAGGACTCAAAATTGAAGCCTTGATTTTGAGTACTGTTCTAAATTTTTGAGCCAAATTGAGCCCCTATGAACACTTTTCTTGCATGCATACTTGACTATAATTTTGAGGCCTATAAAGTGTTACATGTTTGTAACACTCTAAATTTAGTATATCCATGCATCTTATGATGATAAATTTTTGTTTTGAATCATTCCGTGAAGTGTCATTTTGAGCATTGTTCAAATCTGCATTTGCCTAAATGTCAAAGAATGACATGAAGCCTAGTTTACAATTGACTATCTTGCACTCGATTAAATGTCATGTCTCACCACTTTGGGAGTGCTCAGTATGCATATTAGAAAACTTATGTTTCAATTTTCAAGTCATTTTGATAAGTTTTGACTAGCTTTTGAATCCCTCAAAATTGGTTGTTTACTGTTGTCATGTTGATGCATATTTCTCAGAATTGTGGGAAGCCCCATTTGACCACTTATATCTTTGAATGAGTTGATTAAAATGAGAAAGTTACTTTTGAATTATATTCTAGGGGTTAGGCACATTATACCTTCCAAATTTGAGCATATGAAGAATCTATTTGACCAATTTTCAGACGTGATTCCAAATGCAATTCATAATGTTTTACTGGTGTCTAAAAGTGCATATTGGTTGGTGGCCCTATTCGAGATGCCATAACTTTGAATCCATGATAGATGAGACCAAATGGTTTATAACAATATGTTCTACTCTAAAAATTAATTTAACTGTACCAATTTTCAAGTCTTGAATAATTCATTTGCACACTTTTCCAAGTCCATTCTGTTTGTGAAATCAATATCTTGGTAGTGTTCCTAGTTCCGCAAATCCAAGTACCCAACTTCGAACACCTACCAAATTTTCCTAGTTAAGTATCATGAGCCCAAATCATAGATTTATACTCTCCTCATGAAAATAAACTAATGCTATAGTTTTCTTGCTTCTAAATGTTTATTTGACCTATTTTCAAAGCCAAAACTAAATGCATTTTATGGTTTTCTGACATGTTTATTTGTAGGCAGTTTCAAGTGAGCAACTTTGACGATCAATATCTTTTGACCTAGATTTTGTCATGAGAAAAAATTTGATAGGGTAACAAAATTATGGAACAAAGAGTTAGTATGTTAGATCTCAAGGCCTAGTTATTTATTTTATTCAATTTTTAAAGCTAGTTTCAGAGGCTCCTACGCAAAAAATCACAATTTGCAGAAAGTGTTAAAATGAGTTTTTAAATGATGATCCAACAACTCAATTTGAATTAAATCAATATTATGAGCCTAATGGATCAATCTTGGGAGTAAGATGTTTTAGTTCATTTATTTTTTAGCCGGACCCTCTTTGGGGCCTGCCTAACTATGTCAAATTGATAAGGAATTATGGGATTTTAACTATCTTTTACCCAGGGTATGAGAGAGGCTCACTTGCATGTTGTCTTGCAGAAATTAGAGAGATCATTTAAACAAGCCGTGACAAAGCATTTATTTTTGGAAAAGAGATTGACTTAATATTTGGATAAGAGGTTAAAACAAAGTTTGCAGAGAGATCATCATATCCTAGCTGTGTAGTGGAGCATGCTAGTCATGGAAGTACAATAGAAATTTCTAGATCATTTTCTATTGACCTTGGGAGAAAAAATGTGGAAAAAAAGCATGCACTGGAGAGGTATATGGATTTTGAAAAATGACTCTCGATAGAATGCCTAAAACTCTTTGCTCTTAGTGTTATAAAGATGAAAAAGAAAAGATGTTTAGAGTTGTTGCGTAACTATGAAGTTTGTCATGAGGTGTATGGTTCAAGAGAGAAACATTGTTCTTTTTTCCATGGCACTTTTGAAAGCTCACATAAGTTTGAAGTTAAATTTTCTTATTATTTCCTTGATTGTGAAGAAAAGAGGAGGAAAAAAGATCCAAGCTGAAGTTTGGAAGGTCCAAGTTGGGCCTTGCCATCAAAAGTTTAGCTTCTAAAAGTTATAATTTCTATAGTTGAGGCATCTTTTCCTTCAGAAGCACTTAAAAATTTCTAGACAAATGGATATTGAAATTCAATAGTCAAGGTAGATCAAGAAGGCATCATAGCAATAGACATATGAATCAACTTTAGTTTGAAAAATGGGGTCAAACTTTAAAATGGAATCAAGTCCATCAATCCAAAACCCTCAGATCTGCAACAAATCATTCATATATCTTGCCCTTTCTTTTATCCTCTCATGCATTCCCATGGATTCAATCTAGGGTTACAATAATAAAACCATAGCTCTGATACCACTTGTAAGGAAACTTGGCAATAAAGAATATAACCATTTCCACATAACCCATAATAGATCTAAAATAAACACGGAATTAAAATCCACATGCAAGAGAATAGACAACATACCCACAAAATGTGACACAAGATATACCCTGGGAAACCCTCATTGAGGGAAAAACCCAGCCTCCAAAAGCATCCATCATCATGTATTATTCAGCAAAATAACCATTGCCATACAACCATGGAAGCCTTCATGGCCATAGCCACAACCGAGCAAACTATGTGAACAAGCATGAATCCACACATCCCATGCCATGCTTTCAACCTTCACAAATGCTCCCTTGGCGAACCTGTCAAGCCTTGTCCCGCTCGACTCTTGCCTTTTGTCTTCTTCTTGTCACTCTCTCTCTCTCTATTTTCTCTATACAACAACTACCCTTGTGGCTGCTTATATAGTAGCAAGTCCCACAAAACCACCAAGTGGTATTACATAAACCATGTGCTAATACCATGTGCTACCTAACCCACTGACCCCACATTTAATATTGGGCATTTAATTCTTTTCCCCCAATATTAAATAATTACATGAAATATTTCACAATGTTACAATACAACACATCAAGAATATTCCATGGGAATCTTTACATGTTGCACGTCCATCTAGGCACAACATTACATAATAAAATAAAATAATAAAATATAACAATATTATGCAATGTGTGCAACACCCATTATCTCAACAATCTCCCACTTGTTGTATACATTGCATAGGGTCAATCCGTAGCCACATAAAATGAACAAGGGAACAATCCCTCCCAGCACATCCACCATCATGGATCAAAATACACCAAGTGCTCCATCCTAGTACCCACAACAAAATCAAAGTATCCAGCATCTCGAACATGAATGATCTCACCTCCTATTATGCCACTCCCACTGGACATACATAGAAGCCATCCAAAGAGAAAACCACCCAACCTGTCACATTAGAAGATCATAAAATCCTGTACTAACTAAAATTCCAAGCACAAAAACCTGATCCAAAGGTGATCACATGTATCCGTAGTTGTCAAAATATCCATAGCTAAAATAGCACCCACAGAAAGTGCCAAACCCATCCAACTATCCATACCTCAAAGGTATAACAAGTGAATCTCATATCACCGACATATCCAATCTATAACCTGCAATCACAAGCTTCAAGAGCAATACCTGCCACATATATACCAAGAAGCTCCCACTGCAAAAGATAATGTCAAATCTATAACCAATCCACTCAACACATCTCGAAGAAGTGAATCCATGTAGTATCAAGGACATCCACAATACATAATCCAATATCCTGCAAGAATAACTCTCATAACAAGTCTCCAATAGTCTCCCAAATTCTCCACAACCAACAAAGGAAAAAAGATAAAGGAATAACCATGTCATCTCTCACATGACAAACATGAGCACAAACCAGTGATCACAATCTCCAACCAATCTCAAATCCAATGTAGTCAAAACTGAACATCCAGGAAGATAACCAAGACCAAAGAAACTATGCAAATCATAACCTGTATCATGTCCTTCTACACACACCTCTAGATGTAAACTGTGCAAGTATGATCTCCTCCATAAAACTACAACAAGAAGCCTCAACAACACCCAAACCATACCATATAGCTAATCATGGATGTAAGCCTCTCACAAGAAGATCAAACTCAATAAACCCATTCCTAAACCAAGGAATAACCATTCCTAATTCAAGGAATATGCCCAAATATAAAACCATCTCCCAAACTCAACCAGCATAACAACATATGCACATGGAGATAACGAATGCTAAACCATCTCTTAAATGAACCCTCCAGAACTAACTCATGTACCATAGCTCAAGATCCATATCCATGAAAGATAAGCATAAATATAATGCAACTGAGAGAAAAATAATGGGCTATACCTCTCAAGTAGCAAATCGCCGAGTAGACCAAGAGTGGGGAATGAGAATGCTCATCAAGATACCCAAGTCTCCAACCAAGACTCATCTAAGAACAATCTCCTCTCAAGTCCATATCAGGTGACTACCCCTCAGACTTCCTGCTGAAACCATCAACCGTCTCAACAAATACTTCTCTAATCCAAGAGAAATCAGCGTCACCACCGTCTCTAAGTATCCATGAGCACTTGTAACCAATCAATCCATGCCAACTCCAAATGCAACATAGCAATATCATGAAGTATCCAGCTTATGATCAGTGTACTCAATACCAAGAAACTAAATCAAGATCAATGTCAAAGTTCCAACCATGGCCTCAAGAACATAAACATGACAACATGATCTTACCATCTCAACCAAAGAGATAACATGATCCACATGAACACACCATAACATGTCACAACTCTAAACGCGTATCAAGAGTATACCATGACATAATAATGAAACCATCCTCATACCAAGGATAACATGCCAAATAAAAGCATAAACCACACCTTTGCCAAGAACCCTGTGAGTCCTCAAGATGCAACCATCTCCACACACCATGAAGAAAACCATCTCCACATACCATGAAGATAACCAAGAACTCCATGAGTCCTCAAGATCTAACCATCTTCACACACCATGAAGATAACAAGTGCACCATGCAAATGTCAAAGACGCTTCTGCAGCAACAGGATCTAAGACAAACCTCCAACATCTGCAAACACTCAATAAATATATCAATGCCAAAAACTCCCACTCAACCGTGGTACCAAGTCACCTATGGCATCATAAAACCCATCTTCTATATGAAGATCCAAACCAAACCAGGAACTAATCCTGCACTGTCACCCCATCACTGTCACAAGCTCCCACTAAACCGTGTATCCAAGCTATCCATGACATCATGATGAAAAACCATCTTCTAACCATGAGAATCAACTAAGGCATCAAACTATCAAAGAACTCAAAGTGCACATCATGAGCTCCTCAAAAGAAACCAAATAACCATGATCCTCAAACTAAGAAGATATACCACCATAACTAAATCAGAAATCCAAGCTAATGAACATCAAGGATGTACCTGTATAACCAATCATGTCATGCCAAAAAACCATGGCACCATGATCACATCCATGAACCGAGCATCTGGCTCTCAATATGTCCAACCTGTCAGCATAAAATAGTCAACCACAATCCTCCACCATGATTGTACCTGGTAACAACATCTCATCCCTTCTACATGAAGATAAAATCATGTGACTTAGGGCATAGACAACCCAAATCCAAGCCACGAATCTGAATATGCATCAATAATGAAAGATCAATGGGCAAAGACAACCCATAACCAAGCTATAAATGCAACATGTAAGTATAGACCGCTTACAACACTGCACAACTTGTAGACCCAACAAGTCATCATGCATATCCGAACCAAACATTGATAACCATATCATCATGAGACCAATCTGAATATGAACTGAGTATACAATGACATCAAAACTTAAATCTCCAATGCCATAAACTCACAATGTTACCATAGTCAAAATATATACCATAAACTGTTCAGATAAAAATATCAATAAATAAATAATGCCAAACCTGTACCAAATCTGAACCAATGTGTAGAGCTCTCCAAGAGCTTTCCGTTGACTACTCAAAGTCCAAAATTCGACTCCGTATGCCCAAGTTATGCCCTAATCCGTGCTCAAAATAAACAACATCTGACTTTAGGGCTCTGAAAACCTGACAAAATTTCAAAATCATAGAACCAAACCTACACCATCTTGTAGTGCTTTGAATTAGCTTTCTAACGCCTGTAAGAACTCTGAAATCCGATATTCTGAGAGAAAGTTATGGCCATTTTACTAAGACAATCTTTTTACGATTTTCAGTACGATTTTTCATTTTTAATTTTTTCAGTGACGAAAATTCCGACGGGATTAAATTTGACGGCCATCATGGGCTGAAACCAAAAAACTCTTTCATTTTCTCTGAACATGGCCAAACTAGGGCATATTATATATCAAAATTTATGGAAATGTCGACCCGGATCCAATGGCGAGGTCTGTTTTTACCCAGGAGGTCATTTCTGCAAGCTACCCCCCCAAACCCTCATTTAAATGAAGACATCCGAAAAACCTTTTTATCCAACAATTTCCCATGCCCAAATCTTATAACATCCCATCATAACAGCAAATCCAAAACCCTCAGATCTGCAACAAATCATTCATATATCTTGCCCTTTCTTTTATCCTCTCATGCATTCCCATGGATTCAATCTAGGGTTACAATAATAAAACCATAGCTCTGATACCACTTGTAAGGAAACTTGGCAATAAAGAATATAACCGTTTCCACATAACCCATAATAGATCTAAAATAAACACGGAATTAAAATCCACATGCAAGAGAATAGACAACATACCCACAAAATGTGACACAAGATATACCCTGGGAAACCCTCATTGAGGGAAAAACCCAGCCTCCAAAAGCATCCATCATCATGTATTATTCAACAAAATAACCATTGCCATACAACCATGGAAGCCTTCATGGCCATAGCCACAACCGAGCAAACTATGTGAACAAGCATGAATCCACACATCCCATGCCATACTTTCAACCTTCAAAAATGCTCCCTTGGCTAACCTGTCAAGCCTTGTCCCGCTCGACTCTTGCCTTTTGTCTTCTTCTTGTCACTCTCTCTCTCTCTATTTTCTCTATACAACAACTACCCTGGTGGCTGCTTATATAGTAGCAAGTCCCACAAAACCACCAAGTGGTATTACATAAACCATGTGCTAATACCATGTGCTACCTAACCCACTGACCCCACATTTAATATTGGGCATTTAATTCTTTTCCCCCAATATTAAATAATTACATGAAATATTTCACAATGTTACAATACAACACATCAAGAATATTCCATGGGAATCTTTACATGTTGCACGTCCATCTAGGCACAACATTACATAATAAAATAAAATAATAAAATATAACAATATTATGCAATGTGTGCAACACCCATTATCTCAACAGTTTGGATGCTCACTAGTTTGGTTGAGTCTTTAGATATTTAGTACCAATCTTTCCCTATAACTATTGGAAGTAACAAAGGATGGAATATAAATGTCTATGCTTGTAGTGGGGTTCACTGGTGGGTGTGACACCATCCTTGGTCGCCATGTGCTGGACCCCACTATAGTTTCTTTGATTTTTTGAGAAATGATGTGAAGTGTCAAAAATCCAGAATGTTAGTCCCACATTCACCAGGCAATAGGAATCTTGGTTCTTTTTATACCCCAAAGCAATTATAGTTAGTTTCTTAAGAGACACACCTTTTAAAGGCAACACAAGATTCACGTGGAGGGGCCCATTTGGCCAATGGGCAATGAAGTCAACCAAATTCTAACCTAAGGAGCAACAAGTCACAAGGTGCCACATGGCAAGAAATCTAGAGGCTTTCATGAGTTTGAGATGCGAAGGATGGTGGAGTTACGATGATACAAAATTCATATTGTCAGGAGAAGAAAGGATTTAAATTACAAAGATACAAAATCATAAGGGTTATGAAGATACAATTTTTTTGTGAGATTAGGAGATGGAAAAGGTGGAGATATGAAGATGTGAAGGCTTGATAAGTTTAGAGTGCAAGAAAATGAGTGTTACGATGCTATGAAATTTTTTACGATCGAGGGTTTTGAAATTTGAGGCCAAAATGATATGCATGTTCATGAGTTCAAAAGGATTGTATGATAAGAAGTCAAAAATTTCAACATTGTGAATTATGATAGAGGATTATGTGGGCCTCGTGATGAGGTGATTCGCCAAATAGGGATTTGACATGTGGTGCCCAAGGATTGGAGAGATAAGGTGAGATTATAAAATGAAATATTAAATTTAAATATCTCTAGAGGTTAAGCACTCACATTCAAAGTTGATTTGAAATAAAATTGATTTTATTGTATAGTTTTAGACTATATATAAAATTCTAATTTATTCAACATTAAAGTGCTATGTTCATGGCCAAGGACCTTATTTTTGAAACGAGCACCAAAAGGGCCATTTTTATCCAAAATGTAGAGTGTAATATAACATTAGAAAGGGCAGAAGATGAATTTTCCAAATCTTTAACCAAAATATGTGCAAGTCTTCAGTAGAAGAAGTTATAGGTAGATTTGTAAAATTTGGGGCATTCACAGCAAAATAGGTGTTTTTCATGATGGAGCTTCAGAATTAGATGGAAAGCAACTAGGGTGTAAAGAAACTTGCAAAAAATAATATAACCATTTCCACATAACCCATAATAGAACTTAAATAAATATGTAATTGAATTCCACATGCAAGAGAATACACAACATACCCACAAAAATTGTGACACAAGATATACCCTAGGAAATCCTCATTGAGGGAAAAGCCCAACCTCCAAAAGAATCCATCACCATGTATTATACAAAAAAAACACCATTGCAATACAACCATGGAAGCCTTTAAAGCTGTAGCTACAACCAAGCAATCCATATAAATAAGCACGAATCCACAAATCCCATGCCATACTTCCAGGCTTCACAAATACTCGCTTGGCTAACCTATCAAGCCTTGTCCCACTTGACTCTTTCCCTTTTTCCCTTTTGTCTTCTCCTTGTCTCTACAACTACCCTTGTGGCTCCTTATATAGTAGCAAGTCCCACAAAACCACTAAGTGGTATTACATAAACCATGTGCTAGCTAGCCCATTGACCCCACATTTAATATTGGAAATTTAATTCTTTTTCCCAATATTAAATGATTACATGAAATATTATCACAATATTACAATACAAGTCATCAAGTATATCCCATGAGAATCTTTACATGTTGTAGATCCATCAAGGTGCAACATTGCATAATAAAAAAAAAAAAAAAAAAAATAATAATATTATGAAACATGTGCAACACCCATTATCTCAACATAGGGAATTTTGTTGGCTCAGATTTGGGGAAAATGTTCCTAGAAGTTTCATTTTGGCTTCAAAACCATTTGGCATGTGTTTTAGCATCAAATTCAATATCTTTTGCAATTAGTTCCATTTCCATTATTTTGAAGATAGTTCAAGCATTCTTAAAACATAATGATGAAGATCTGATTTTCAATTGAAGGAAGAGAGTAGAGAGAAGTTTTTGATCAATAGATGGAAGTTCTTCAAGTGGACAAATGGCAACATCATAGTAGATCCAGGATTGCTTCCATTCTATTTAGTCTCTTCTCTTGTCTTTCTTTAGAGTTAGTTATAGTTTATTGGAAAGATTTCCATTACTATGATACCACCTGGTTGTTGATGTTTGGCTATTTTTCAGACTATTGAGCAGAGCTCTAGCTGTGATCAACATTTCTATCTTGTATGAATAATAGTTAATGGATTTTATAGATAGTCCTAGTCTATTTAGCTATTTTATGAGTTATTTTCATGCATCCTATTGTATTTACTTCAAGGAAATGAATAAAAAAGTGGCAACAAGTTTATCTTCAATTTTATTCTTTTCTCTTGTTTATGATGTTTGTAATATTTTGTGATTTGTGAAAAAGGAGCACAAAACCAATTGCAATATATTTTAAGTTGTATGGTTTGGTATATTTTTGTTATTATTGAAGGAGTCATGTAGATTCTTGATGTACCATAATGGGGTTGCAAGTTTCATGAAGGGATAGGTCAAACACGAGATTTAGAATTCATGCAGATGTCTAATTCACAAGGTGAATGGATATATTTGGAGTCTTGATATATGAGATGCATCACTAATGTCCAAGGATCTATGTGTGTGGCTTATATAATTTACTAATAGATAAGGCATTGATTAGCTATAGGACCTATATGTTTTGTTGTTCATGTCTTGATTATGTTGAAACCAATCTTACAATCAAAGTATTTTCCCTTTTTTGTTGAATAGCTGAACGAATTTACCCTTACTTAGCTTATCAGATTCATAGGTCATGTTATTGGCTATTTAATGTGTATGTTTTTTGAATAAGCATAGAAGATTCAAGCATTTTCAT